>JABFFE010000673.1:0-86932 GCA_013623625.1 Fusarium setosum | reverse complement strand
CACGAGTCACCATTCCTCGAGAATTCTAGGTCGCCACAAACGAATCTATCGATCACCAGCTCCGAGCCCTCTTCCACACTTCCCATCGCTGCCAGACAGTTCGCCGGCCGGACATTAGACGCGTGGAACCCTTTTGCGACTTTGACCCTGCGATGCGACACGGCTAAGAGCTACCTAGGGAGATTGACGGCCTCCGACCGACGACCCTTGAGAAATTCCAGCTCTCAGCAGAAACAAAACATTACATCCTCGACTCTGATAAATTTCCGCAAGGGGGAGCGACGGACGGGCATTTGTATATGGGCCGGCATCCGAATAAAGGGAATATCATCGACGCCGACAACTCCCTCCATCGCAGCATGTCTGAGCAGAATCGCTAGCTCTCCATCTCCCAATCTTCGCCGGCAACTCACCTTCTACATATCCTCCACCGTCAAGATCTTGACTAGGGATGACGCCTCCACCCTCTTACCGATCTTCCGACCCTCCCGACTCTCCCGCGCATGACTCCGACTCCGACCTCGACCTCGACATCCAGGAGCTCGATCCAATATCAAGCACCCCCCCTCCAAGGTCTAGCAGCGAGCGACCGTCGGCTGAACCTCAGACCTCGCGGATAGCGCTACGGAATCTGCGCATGGGTGGGTTGCGGCGCGCCAGCAAAAGAAACCGGGGGTACGGCGACCTCGGCCAGGATAGAGATGGAGCAGACGAGCATTCGCAAGCGTTGCTGGGAGAGCAGGATGGCAATGGACCTCGGTGGTCGGAAGGGAGTGGTTATGGCGAGGATGACCGACCATTGCTAGGGGACCAGGCTTCGCAAAGTCGGAGATCTCTGAACTCGGAGCGAGTCTCGTCCCGCCTGCGACTTCCGAGCTTCATGTCGGGATCCAAGAGGCCGGAACTGAACGACACGGAGGACCAAGAAGATGACGATCCATCCTCATCCCGACATGTGGCTGTGGGCTCAACCCAACCCGTACGATTCCCCAACAACATCATCTCCAATGCAAAGTACACAGCCTTGACGTTTCTCCCCATCACCCTCTACAACGAATTCTCCTTCTTCTTCAACATGTACTTCCTTCTTGTGGCCTTGTCGCAGGCGATACCCGCCCTCAGGATTGGCTATTTGCTCACGTACATTGCTCCCTTGGCGTTTGTGCTCTGTATTACTATGGGAAAGGAGGCGTTTGATGATATCGCTCGACGGCGGAGGGACACAGAGGCCAACTCGGAGGAATACAACATTCTTGTTTTTCAGGATTCCGGCTCAGCTCAGGCTCCCTTGCGACAGCGAAAGATGCTCAAGTCGCAGGTGCTGCGGAAACAATCCAAGAGGTCAAAAGGGGCTCGAGACAGCCTATCGGACATACTTGAAGAGGACGACAACCAGGCGCCTCCGCCATCCTCGCGGGTGGTGGAGGTCAGTCGCAAGTCCAAGGACTTGAAAGTCGGAGATGTCCTCAAGCTTACCAAAGGCCAACGTGTGCCCGCCGACGTTGTGATACTAAAGTGCTTCTCCTCTGAGGCGCCTACCCCTGATCCTGTCCCTGAGGAGCCTGCTGAGGAGGAGGCTTTGTTAGCCTTTGGTGATGGCGAAGGAGACTCTGCCGGGAAAGGTAAACAGCCTGCGGAGCAGCACCCGGAGGAAGAGGATGAAAGCGGCCCAGGAGGCGAAACCTTTATCAGAACCGACCAGCTGGACGGTGAGACGGATTGGAAGCTGCGACTTGCATCGCCACTTACGCAGAACCTCGCAACTGAGGAGTTTGTCCGCCTGCGTGTTACTGGTGGCAAGCCTGATAGAAAGGTCAACGAGTTCTTGGGCACTATCGAACTTCTCGACTCTCGCAAGGATGCGTTGGCGCATCATTCGGCGGTGCAGGACTCGGACACCTCACGAACGGCTGCGCTTTCGATCGATAACACGGCCTGGGCCAACACCGTTATTGCCTCTCAAGCCACCACCCTGGCTGTCATCATGTACACCGGCCCCCAGACTCGTTCAGCCCTGTCCACAGCTCCCTCGCGCTCAAAGACTGGCTTGCTCGAGTATGAGATCAACTCGTTGACCAAGATTCTTTGTGCGTTGACGTTGGCTCTCTCAATCATCTTGGTTGCCCTAGAAGGCTTTGGAAACACCGAAGGCAACGTGTGGTATGTCAAGATCATGCGGTTCTTGGTCCTGTTCTCGACCATTGTCCCCATCAGCCTCCGCGTCAACCTTGACATGGGCAAGAGCGCATACTCCTGGTTCATCCAGCGTGATCCGGGCATGCCTGGGGCAGTCGTCCGAACAAGCACAATTCCTGAGGATCTGGGAAGGATTGAGTACCTGCTCAGCGACAAGACCGGCACACTCACCCAAAACGAAATGGAAATGAAAAAGATTCACGTCGGAACTGTATCCTATGCCAACGAGGCCATGGACGAGGTGTCGTCGTACGTCCGGCAAGGATTCTACATCCCGCCATCAACAGACTCGGCAGCGCAGAACATGCTCATCACCCCGTCGTCAACTTACTCGAGCACTGCAACCATGGGCGCCACACGCACGAGGAGGGAAATTGGCACACGAGTTCGTGATGTTGTGCTTGCTCTTGCTCTCTGTCACAATGTCACGCCGACTGTCGATATCGAGGATGGCAAAGAGGTGACTGGCTACCAGGCATCTTCCCCTGACGAGATTGCCATTGTCAAGTGGACAGAGTCTGTTGGCCTCAGGCTCGTGTATCGGGATCGCAAGAGTATGGTTCTGGAATTCACTGATAGCAAGAGGCCGGTGGTTCGCGTGCGGATTCTTGACGTCTTCCCCTTTACTTCTGAGGGCAAGCGTATGGGTATCATCGTCCACTTCCACGAGAACGTCAACATCAAGAACCCGGATCTCTCCACTGGAGAAATCTGGTTCTTCCAGAAGGGTGCCGATACTGTCATGAGTTCCATCGTCGCGGCCAACGACTGGCTTGACGAGGAAACCGCCAACATGGCCCGTGAAGGCCTACGTACACTGGTCGTTGGTCGCAAGAAGTTGTCATTTCAGCAGTACCAAGAGTTCTCTGCTCGATATCAGGAAGCTTCTTTGTCTATCAGCGGCCGTGACGCAGGCATGCAGCGAGTGGTTTCTCACTACCTCGAGCATGATTTAGAACTCATAGGTGTCACTGGTGTGGAGGACAAGCTTCAGAAGGACGTCAAACCCTCTCTGGAGCTACTCCGCAACGCCGGCATCAAGATCTGGATGTTGACTGGTGACAAGGTGGAAACTGCGCGATGTGTGGCTGTCAGCTCCAAGCTGGTCGCTCGTGGCCAATACATTTACACAGTTGCCAAGCTTAAGAAGAAGGACAACGCCCAGGACCACCTTGACTTCCTCCGCAGCAAGACGGATGCTTGCCTCTTGATCGACGGCGAGAGCCTGGCGCTCTTCTTGACACACTTCCGCATCGAGTTCATCTCCATCGCTGTCCAGCTGCCCACCGTCGTCGCTTGCCGCTGCTCACCCAATCAGAAAGCCGAGGTCGCCAAGCTCATCCGCGAGTACACCAAGAAGCGCGTATGCTGTATTGGCGACGGTGGCAACGATGTCTCCATGATTCAGGCTGCTGATGTTGGTGTTGGTATTGTTGGTAAGGAGGGTCGACAGGCCAGTCTGGCGGCCGACTTTTCCATCGAGCAGTTCTGTCATCTTGTAAAGCTTTTGGTTTGGCACGGGCGTAACAGCTACAAGCGAAGCGCTAAGCTCGCCCAGTTTGTTATTCACCGTGGTCTGATTATCGCCGTGTGCCAGACCATGTACAGTATCGCCATCAAGTTCGAACCCGAGGGTCTGTATAAGGTAGGTTTTCAGAAGTCCGGTAGGCTTTCGTCTTACTAACAGTTGACAGGACTGGCTTCTTGTCGGTTATGCCACCGTCTACACTGCAGCTCCTGTATTGTCGCTCGTTCTAGACAAGGATGTCGACGAGAACCTCGCCAATTTGTATCCTGAGCTGTACAAGGAGCTCACATCTGGACGCTCCCTCTCATATCGAACCTTTTTCGTCTGGGTCTTTGTATCCATCTACCAGGGCGGCATGATCCAGGGTCTGTCACAGATCCTTACAGAGGTCGACGGCCCCAAGATGGTTGCTGTCAGTTACACGGTTCTTGTTCTCAACGAGCTCCTCATGGTGGCTATCGAGATCACCACGTGGCATCCTATTATGATCCTTAGCATTGTCGGCACGTTTCTTTTCTATGTGGGTTCGATACCATTCCTGGGCGGATATTTTGACCTCGGATTTTTGATTACCTGGTATGTCTCTCGACCCCTTTCCATTGATACTTATCAGCTAACATATTGTAGGGGATTCGTTTGGCGCGTGCTTGCCATAGGCGCCATCTCACTGGTTCCGCCATACGCTGGCAAGTTGATTAGGAGGACGATGAAGCCTCCGTCGTACCGAAAGGTTCAGAGCCATTAAAGAGGCTCGGCTCGATGGGTTTGGAGTTTTTGTGCTGGCGTTGGATCATCATGTAGATGGCATAAGTGTTACCACTAGCAAAATTACAGGTTTTCTATTTGTCTCGGGTAGATGTTTTTTTTTCCGCATGCCTCTATGAGTGTTCCCAATCGTACATGAAATTATACAAGTTTCCATCCTTTTTGAATGAGTCTTTACATCTTGAGAACCAGCCAATCGCGCGCCAACGAAGGGTTCTGACGTTGTAGATGGCCTGCTACACCCCCTACGGGTCCCTGCGTCTGTTGTCCGCCTAACCAGACCTTGGGTCCTGCATAACGCTCGATGAAGCCATCGGGTCCAGAGACGATGAAGAGGTTCTTGCCGGGTGCAGCGCCATCAGATGGTTTACATATACAGCCGGGGGTTTCAGGGAGAGCAAACTCGGAGGCGTGGGCATGCATGGCCTGATCGTGGAAGCAACATCCAGAGCTAGATGAAGTGGTAGCAGGGCCAGGTAGTGCAAGAATGGCGTTTTTAATGTCCTTTTCTTGGAACTGAGTTCCCTCCTCATCAACGACGACCTGGATCCTCAATCGCTCACCGTATGTCGCCTTCAGATTTTGTAGGCGCTTCGTAACAGGACTAGGATTCTGCGCGTCAAGTCCTAGAGTAGTTGGCTTCTTCTCCTGCCAGAACTTCCACGAGGACTGCTTTGGAGGTGCACTGTTCTGAACCTCTTCCCTCTTCCTCACGGCCCAGAGCAAGTCTACACTCGCATCCCGATTCGCCTCCAGAACAGCCTTTGCAGCTTGTATACCTGGCACTACACCCGTGCCGCCGGCTAGGAATACTAAACGGGAGTGCTTGCCCAGCCTCTCGGCGAGCTCGAACCCAACATGCGGACCGCGGAGGAAGACATCCTGCCCGACCTGCCTCCGAGCGAGGTAATTAGACATCTCGCCATCGCCGACGGCCCGGATGTAGAAACGCAGCGCGCCATCTGCTGGGTCCTCGCCGGCTAGAGGCGGGAAGGGCGTGTAATGCCGCGAGATCTGGACCTCGGGCTGCTTGAACTCGACGGACCAGAGGGGGTGACGCCAGGCAGAAGAAGCACCACCATCGAGGTAAGGCAGGGAGGGATTGGGTGTGCGCGGGGCTATGGTGATGACAAACGAGGTTGGCGAGATGGCCTCGCGGGCGGTGATGGCGTATGGCACGAAGGAGATGTCGTTGAGGGTGTCCGGGCGGGAGGGTGGTGTGGCGAGGTAGTAGCCCGCTCCGCCGATCAGGAGACCGATGAAGAGGAGGGGAGGAAAGGCTCGTGCTTGCCTTGGGGCGGAGGAATCTGGTTTTTGGGAGAGGTGATGTCGGTGATGGGAGGGTGGTGAAGTTGAGAGGGGCCGTGATGGAGTTTTCAGATATCTGGCTGAAGGGATAGACGTCCAGTTCCGACAACGGCTAGATCCAACAAGAAAGGCATTTCCTTGGCGCCCAGCTCTTAATAAATTCGTGTATATCCTCATTGTAGTAGCTCTCATCGTGACGTGTGAGGTTAATGGATGAGAGAGACCAGGGTCGTCAAGTTTTGATGGCCAAGTTGTCCCGTGTCAAGGCACAACTTTCATACCTAGAGAGACTTTGGGAATCCGGCCGAGTGAGGCAAAAAGATGATATTAGAAGAGTGGCATTGGAAATTCTCTGTCGCTGTTGAGTTGGGTTCAAGAGATGATGCTTGTCGAGGCTCGTTCTTGATGAGTGAAATCACTGAACGCGAGGTCACGTGCGCCATATGAATGGGCTTCACCTCAACCATCAACTCACTGTCCAGATCCTCCAGAGAGAAAGCCTTTGGGTTTTCCTTAGAGCGAGATTAAATATCTATTGTACAAGCCCTCTCCGAGGGCCTTTCAAGTCTATCAGCGCCATTGAGGCACTCTCTTGGGTATCCCATCCTGGTCATCTATGTTGTATATCCACCACTTACATCCTCAGCATCCTTCTCCGAGCATCAATTCCCCCTCTAAACATATCTGCAACAACATTCCCCTTCATAACCGTCTCCCTCACGATGCCCTCGACGTTCTTGGGCTCGACCCTCCCATACCAGATCCCGTGTCCCGCCAACGGGTGTCGCTGGTCTCTCATCTTCATATGCGGCGGTAGATAGATGATGACGTTTCCCGCAAACTTGTGGCCGCCGATGTGGCTGATCAGGCCAACTCTTGCCGTGACTGTTTCCTGGTCTGCTTCTCCTTGTATCCTCTGGGCATCTTCAACGCCAACTTGCACAGCGCCCTCCAATACATCCAATCCCTCGAGTCTCAACTTATCCTCAAACTCGGTCTTTAGCACGGGCGCCATGATTCCGCACCTCGCATCCCGCCCGCCGTGTCCACAGATCAACACCAGCACATCGCGCACATCTTGAACACCCGGGAGCAGCTCTTGATACGCCTCCTTCCGCTTCAACCGGTCTCGATGGATGGGCGAGAGACCTTCATGTGCGGAGTGGAGCTTCTCGGGGAGCAGGAAACCCTTGGCGAGGGCTTGCACGCTGTCAAAGGATATCCGTGGGAGGAAGGGGACGTATTTGAAGCTTGGCAGGAGATAGGCGGATGTTGTCTGGACTTCGGGACGAGGTGGGACAGTGCTGGGGAATGATGAATTGAGAATCGAGACGTTGTGGAATGGCTAGGAGAGAACATTAGCATAATCCCCATGATTGACAGGTGCGTAAAACACTCACATCGCTATATGTCCCTCCCCGGCCAAACAACTCCTTCAGATCCGCCGCCAAGTTGTCCCCGCTGTTCTCGTCCTCTATCCTCGACGGCCAATCCTGCCTCCCCGTGCACACAAGCACCTGCTCCGCATACCCGGCGATCGCGGCCTTGAGCGGCCCCTCGCGGTCAAGTGGTAGACCCTCCGGCATGGACGGGGTGGTTGCGCACCCGCACGTCGGCTCCGGACATGTCGGGACCGTGTTGAACGGCGGCGGCGGCGGCGGATGTCGCGTATGCCGGGCCTTGTGTGCAAGGGTTCTCCGGGGTGTCGGGAAGAGGCATTGGCGGACGAGACGCAGCGACAGCCGGGGCGGCATGGTTAGATGAGGGATGGGGAATTTGCGATTGTCTGCATCGCGGGCGTGCAATTGCACAAGACCAGCGGACGCGACGGCGATAATGTCAGTTAGGCCCGAGTATCACGGCCCGGCTTATTTCATCATCACTTAAAAGTCCTGGTGGAGCCCGCCGCCTCGGTCTCCGAGACCCCGGGTCACATTGGCAGGAAATCTGAATCCCCCACATTCCGGGGATCAAGAGCCGGCTCCCCCACTGACATGTGCTGCAGCATGACGCCGAATCAGCGAGGGTGCATTGGTAAACCCAAGAGAATTGGCCATTGCAGGTCAAACAATGAAGAATGCCGCCATGAAATGGTCCTTGTTCTGATATCTAAGCTATTCGAAATTACGCTGTCTTCCAACTCCCAATCTTCATCCCCATCCTGAATGCTACAATCTATCAACTAATTAACTCACAATGCTATGGGTGTATGCAAAGAAACACAGACAATCTCAACTACACCATTCCTCCAACGAGCCTCGCGACTCTCGTCCATCTCTCAACTCATACTCTGAAGCAATCAGGTTACTTCTTCACAGTAAATGAGTGTACCACCTTAAAACCCGGCCCCCTTCTTGTCACAATATCCCGGAGGCTTGGGGTCGGCATTCGCCCAACTCAGAACAGTCAGACTTGTCGCGTAAGCCATGGCAACAAACCCAAACACGCAGAGAATAATGTCGGACATTTTCCAGGACCTCGTGCGCGCAACAGCTTTGTAGTGAAGCATAGGCTAATGACAATGTTAGCATCAGAACCACGATTGTCCAGACAAACTTACCGGATAAATGTAGACCAGTGGAATACAGGCAAAGTTGCCCACCAGCGCTACAAACTTGTCGAGATGATCCGCTCCGCCCCAGGCAATGGCCGCACACAGCATAACCACAAAGAATCGGAAAACATTCTTCTGCCACTTGATCCAAGGATTGTACTTGCCGCTGCGTGTAAACAGCTCCGTCTCAACAATTCGGATGGCCGGGAAGATTTGCAGCGGCGTCGAAAGCAGAATCGCAACCGAGTACAGGAACTGCACCCCGTTGACCAGCTTGTTGTCCTGCGGTAGGTTGAGCAACACTACCGTTTCCGTGTGAGATCCATACGCGGCATATGAGACAGCACCCATGCCGATGAAGAGAACCGTGATGATGATCATCACAATAAGCAGAACCCGTGGGAACTTCTCGGGATGTCTCATCGACTCCTGCACGGGAATGATGAGGCCAATACCCTCAAAGGTGAAAATGGCGGTTCCGATGAATAGGGTCCAGTCCTTCTGGTTGAACATGATGATATCGGCAATCCCATGTTCGTTGAGTGTCAAGATATCGTAGTAAAGAAGATACGCCAGTCCAACGAGAATAAATGCATCCGCAATAAGAGCTGTAAACCCTAGCTTTCCAATATCTCGCAGCAGCGAAAACGGTAGGAAGATAAGCATCTGAATGAGGATAAGCCAGGGGACGCTGATTGATGACTTGCAGTTGGAAACAGCCCGAATGAACGCCTGCAGGTTTTCTGCAGTGAAGACGGTGTAAGCAGCCACGAATCCTATCTGGCTAATGACGATAGAGGCCAGGATGAGTGTTCGCATGTGCTTGCCGTAGAGGGCGCCACCTAGGTCACCAAACGACCCTCCAACCCTCAACTGAGTTGTGACGAGAAGCACAAAGCAGTAATAGCTCAGGGCTGCAACGCCAAAGAGAACGAGATTGCTAAAGAGCATGCCGCCGTTCAAGTAGGCCCGGGGCAGGAATAGGACACCAGTGCCCACGAAAGACTTGAGAAGAAGCAGGGCTGCGTTCATAGGGCTGTTTTTGCCGCTACCGCCGCGAACCTTTCTCTTACGCCTACGCCTAGACGGTGTCAACAGAGCGCTGTCTTCCATAGGCTCTCGCTCGTCCTCGGAGTCGTAACCGTCCGTATCCTCCCCAGATGAAAAATACTCGTTGGGTGCCAGGTCTTCATCGTCCTCCTCTAGCTCCTCACCGGCGAAATGACCGTATATCGATAGGAATTCGAGGAAGCTTGACGTGAAAAGCCTCTGTTGGGCTGGTGCAGGTGAGTCGTAGCCATCTTCCAGATGACCTCCCTGGCCATTTGGACTCTGGGCGTTGCGGCGGAGGTGGTTTCTTCGGAAGCCGCCAGGAACCTTGATCGAATTGATGTCGAGAACGTCGGCCTCGGGCTCAGGTCTGCCTAGATCAAAACTCTTGCTGCGCTGGTTTTTGGCTCTCGCCTCTGCCTGCTCGGTCCATTTGTAGATGCCGCGGGTGACATCACCTCCCTGCAGTCGCAGACTAGAAAACTCATCCTCGTTCAAACCTACACCGCCAATCTCGGCCGGTTGTTTGCCTTTCACTGCACCCTGCATTGATGACTCTTCTGACACCGAGTTCTCATCCGTTGGCTGAACAAGGTGACGCTTGACAATCTCGGGGTCTTCGTAGGGAGCGCTCGTGCCCAACGCAGGCCGTGTTCTCGAATCGAAGGAGCCATAGTTGGTCGGAGGCCCTGAGCCTCGTCCAGCGAGAGCAGGAGACAGCGATCGGATCGGGGGCGTACCCAGGCGTGCCGGAGTTCCGTGTCGTGGAGGAGACTGGCCTAGAGAGTTGGAGAGGGCCGCGGCGAGAGCAGATACACCAGGGCCTTGAACATTTGCACTTGTTCCGGGCAACGGTGTAAGGTCGTCAAGAGCATCAGAACGGGCTGCGTCGGGTCGAGGTGAAGCTCCTCTGGGAGGCGGCGTGCTGATCTGTTGTGACGGGATGGGAGACGCAAGACGCGCCGTCAAATCGGCTCGAGGAACCGAGGTAGAATATGACCGAGGCTGGCCGCCAGCAGGAGATTCTGACCTGGGGGGCTGTTCAAACGTATTTTTCGAAGAATCTGCCATTTTGGGCGTGATTTGGGTCGAGAAAGACCTTATCGCATAGCTTTGTGTTGTTGAGTGAAGGGCTGTCGCAACAACAGGAATGACGCACAGCCAAGTCCCCGGCGATACTGATAAGGGAGCACAGCGAGGGAGAAAAAGTGATGACGACAAGAATGATGACCAAAAAGAGTCGCGAGGACAAAGGTAAGATGGAGGGGACACACGAGCTCAGATGACAGTCTCAATTGAGGCGGAATGGGAGCTCTGGTTGGAGGGAAGTGAGTGTGAGATAAAGGCTTCAGCCGGTGATGGATGGGGGTTGGTTGGGTGGGAGCCGAACGGATGGAAGCTGCCCTGCCCTGGTGGATGAGGCCCTGGGGGCGGCGCAGTTGGGTCTGGTGACTAAGGCAGATGCCGACCTGCGCTAGGGTATTTTAGTAGATAGTGCTCCGTTGTAGGCGGGTAAACTGCTGTCAAGTGCCGACCTCGCTGTAAGTTGGAGCCTGTCTACGGAGTACGGGTATAAGAAGAGTGGTTGACCTGGCGAGTCAGTAAGATGGGATAAAGACGAGGCGAGTCATAAAACTTGCAGTAGTACTGCTGAAGAAATTTTTGTATCGATTAGACACTTCCATCTGTACTAGCTATGGTAAATGCCGACGCCAACGCTGGGTATGCTCAGAGTTGAGAAGACGGTGAACTGAGAGAAGCAAATGTCCATTATCACTCGGCGACTATTCCCTCAGCTTGAACTTCCTCTGGCCCAATCTCGATGAAGTTGCGACGTTTTCCTGTGCAACCCTTGGCTGACCGAGAGATGGTTGTTTATTACCTACTTGGGTACATCCAATCCTGGAGGGGCAGACGCGGGCACGTTATCTGCAGTCACGCTCGTGGGGGCGTCACGGCCGTTGCAAGTCGGAAGCATGGTGGGTCAGATGAATGACCCGAGTCCGCGAAGCAGTTTGCTAGCTCAAGTACAGCTCAGACTAGTAGGTGGACAACTTTACAGGTTCCCAGGTATTATCATGAGTTTCCTCCTAACTTGTCGCTGCTGAATCCTTCGACCGCTTGCTCTGTGCCTCGGTCCTTGATGGCCTAGGGAACATCGTGAAAATCTCCACTCTCCGCCGAGCCCCAGGCTACGTCATTCGGCAGCATCTGCAGCGCGAATCGCGATGCTACTGCAGTTGTGCACTCACCCGCACTAGCCCTTCACATGATTTGACATCGCTGACAGCGGGCGAAATGTGCACTTTCCATCCGTTCCATGCAAGTCTGATGAACGATGTGGATGTTGGAGAAATTCGTATTGATTCTCCATGGCACCCGTCATGCTCTGGTGATTGCCGCACTTCCCTTCCAAGCTGACGTTGGCGTCCGGGGTCGAGGCTGCCGTGGAATTTGGCGGGGAATGAACGCCGTGGACCCCTAAAACAGATGACAACCGGAACCTTGGCTCCTCTGCCAGGGATTCCCGCCATCCACCAACCAACCAACACAAGGCCTCCCCCCAGGCCGTCTCTATTCCGGCTGCTGTGGCGGTGTTGATCCCTTCGGATCCGTAGGCGATGGACCACTCCCGAGCCAACCTCGACGCCTTTACACCGAGTTATGGCGGCGCCAAAGGCGGCGACCTGGTCTTGGGCTCGTGTTATCCACCCTGATCACCACACTAACCACACCAACATGCAACATGGGAAGGCTTCAGCTAGGCTCTAGCCTGCCCGGCACGGCACTCGACGTAGGGTAGGGCAGCTAACGGCCCATTGCCTGATTCAACTCAGCAAAGCTGGTGGAACCGCTGTGCCTCCGATTACCAAGGCTCTTTCTCCTCTCGATTTCCTTGCCGCCACCTGTTTCTTCTTCTCTTGATGCTTCACCTTTGTTCCATGTTCGCACGGGCCGATACTCGTGTCCTTGACCGTTTGTTGGGCTGACATTTCCATCTCACGCCCACATCATGACGACGCCTCACCCGCCCGACGGCAAGGCAAGAGAATATGGCAGCGGAGGTGTACGAGACAGTATAGGTAGTTCTCATGATAGACGAGCATCTGTCATGATGGAGCCGAGACACGCAAACAAGCTGGGCACCGCGTCGGGTGTCTACATCCCCGTCTTTCTCAATATCATGAGTATTCTCATGTTCTTGCGGTTCGGCATCATCATAGGTCACATCGGTTTCATGGGCATTCTTGGTGAGCTAACAGTCGGTTTAACGTACTTGATCCATACTAACTTGTATCCTAGGCCTTCTCGTCATGGCGTATTGCGTCGATCTCTTGACGACCCTCTCTCTATCTGCCATTGCCTCCAATGGCGAAGTCAAGGGTGGCGGTGCCTACTATCTCATCTCGCGCTCTCTCGGCCCCGAGTTTGGCGGTTCCATAGGCATTCTCTTCTATCTCGCCCAGGTGCTTAACGCAAGCATGAACGTCGTGGGTCTCATTGACTGCATCCGCCTTAACATGGGCGCATCTTTCCCGGAGGGATACTGGACGGGCTATGGCCTCCAGACCGCTGCCCTCCTTCTCTGCACTTGTCTCTGCTTTCTGGGATCTGCGACTTTCTCTAGAGCCTCAAGCGCTCTGCTCGTGATCCTAGGCGTTGCCATCATCAGCATCCCTGTATCCGCCATCTTCAAAACTCCATTCCGCGACGATACCCTTGGCATTCACTTCACTGGTCCCAGCCTCGACACATTGACGGATAACTTTCTCCCTCATTTCGGTAACCCCGACTTTAAAGGTCTCGCAACCTTTCGTGACCTCTTCGGCATCCTTTTCCCGTATGGCCTAAACATGACGCCCGACTCACGTCCCATATCCGTATATGCTAACATGGTTTCAGTGCTACCTCGGGGATATTTGCGGGTGCGTCAATGTCTGGGGATCTGAAAGATCCAAGCAGGTCGATCCCTCACGGAACACTTTGGGCTATGTTGACGACCTTCATCCTCTACTTTGTTGTGATCCTATCACTTGCAGCCAGCACAACTCACGCTTCTTTCCTGGCGAATCCGAACGCCATCTCGCTCACCAACTTGTCTCAACCCGTCATTCTCGCTGGTGAATGTGCCGTCACTTTCTTTTCTGCCCTCATGGGCCTCATCGGTGCCGCCAAATTATTTCAGGCGTTTGCTAGAGACAAACTTCTGCCAGGTCTATCCCCGTTCAGCAAGGGCACAAAACATGGCGATGAACCGATCTATGCTCTGCTGCTGACATATGCCATTGCCCAAGTGGCTCTGTTGGCTGATCTCAACCAGATTGCCACTTTTATATCTATGGGCTATCAGATGACCTTCTTCGTCATGAATCTTGCTTGCTTTCTACTCAAGATTGGCTCTGCACCCAACTTCCGGCCGAGTTTCAAGTTCTTCAACTGGCAAACCGCATTCACCGCAGGCATTCTGTCTGCTTTTGCCATGTTCTTTATTGACGAGACCTACGCGGCCATTGCTATCTCGGTCCTTGTCTTGCTCTTCTTGCTCATTCACTATCTCAGCCCCCCGAAACACTGGGGCGATGTATCTCAGAACCTCATCTACCACCAGGTGAGAAAGTACTTGTTGCGGCTCAAGCCAGAGCATATCAAGTTCTGGCGGCCGCACATTATCCTTCTCATCAACAACCCTCGACGCCAGACTAGGCTGATCCAGTTCTGCAACTCGCTCAAAAAAGGTTCATTATACATCCTGGGCCATGTTATTGTGACAGACGACTTCAACTCCGGGGTTCATGAAGCAAGACTACAACAACACGCCTGGACGAACTACATTTCCGAATTTTCCAAGATCAAAGCCTTTGTGCAGCTTACAATGTCTCCTACCATCACTTGGGGCATCCGAAACTTGATTTTATCAGCAGGACTCGGCGGAATGCGACCCAACATCGCTGTGCTAGGTTTCTACAACATGGACGAACTTCGAAAATCGAACAGGAAGATTCGTGTTCCTGACGTCCCTGTATCTCCGGCTACTCAAATGCGACGACCTCCCAAGTCCGAGGGTAAAGCGCCCCGGCGACGACGAGGGGACACATCGGCACGACTGCTGGATGGATTCCTCCCAACGGATGTGATCCGTACCGAGGACATGATGTCTCCCACTCAGTATCTCACAATCATTGAAGACCTTGCCCTCCGCTATCGACTGAATATTGGGATTGGATGTGGCTTTGACAAGCTGGAAACACCGAGAAAGGACGGAACAAATACCAAGAAGTATATCGATCTCTGGCCTATTCAAATGTCTGCCGAGGTTACAGCCGATGGAAAGAGCCTGCTAACAACGAACTTTGACACATGTGAGTACAGATCCGCTCAGACAGGAGCACAGAACTGACGCTGGAAGACACCCTTATTTTGCAATTGGGCCATATCCTACACAGTGTTCAGGGTTGGAAGCGAGCTTACACACTGCGAGTCATGGTATTCGTTGAGTATGAAGGTGAAGTTCACGAAGAGCGTGCTCGAGTTTTGGCTCTTCTCGAGAAGCTTCGGATTGACGCCGAGGTCAAGGTCTTTTGTCTTTCTTCAGGGCATCTGAATACCTATGAGCTCATCATACACGGCGTGAGTCATGATATAGATTGGGAAATCGTGGTCAACGATACCCTTCGAGATGAAGAATGGTGGGACGATCTGCAGATGTTTCGAGGACGAGAGGACAACATGACTTCGGCGCAGGAAGCCAACCACCTGGCCCACATCTTTGATTCCACATCTGGACGGCCAGGCGTGTATAATCCCCACGAGGAGAACTATGAACGCCGCCGTGCGAGTACAGTGGATGTTCCTGAGATGCCCAGGCGACCAGCGATTGGGATGCTGTCCAAGATGGGGGTCAACATGGGCATTCATACCCATCACCTCCATGACGAGGTTCTGGACGAGTCAGGCACGGATGATGATGAGATGGATGGGAGCTCCTCAACCGATCTTGACGAGGAGATGGGGTATGGTTTCTCAACGATAATGGAGGATGAGGACAGCATCGGACCAAGTGATCCTGCGAAACGACCACTACTGTCTGACACGGATCGCCACAACGGCGATAGGAGGGGACACGGCGATTTCTGGGAACAGCACGGGCGGCGCCGCAGGTCTAACACGGCTGGAGACACAGCGTCCGCTTCATATGGCACAATGTCATCGTCAGCAACGATCAAAGGAATTGGGTTGGGCCAATCTTCACAGCCAAAGTCAACTTCTGGCCCCACGCCCGAAACAGCCGGACCACAGCCCAGTCATGAAGCACACCAAGGCGGCACAAACGCTCAACTGGAGCCCTTCCCTTCTCTAGGTTTACAAGAAACTTCGGAACCATCGGCAAGACTTGTGCCCTCACGGCCGGCGAGCCCCTCGAGGGAAGACACTGTACGCCCTTATCGTGACGGCGCGTCTACGCCAGCAAGACCAAACATCTCGAGACAGTCATCGGCCGTGAGGTTCTCCAGTCGGCCTGTGCCCGAAACCAAGATCATAACCCAGGCGGAGGGATCGACGATTAGCTTCGCGCCGCCGTCTAGCTCCAACTCGGAAACACCAAGGGCCGAGCCGCAACGACCAACTTACTCGCGGCAATCGTCTTTAGGCAAATTTTCGAGTCGGCCGACACCTGATACTCGGATGTCTACGGGCGAAGATGAGGGCAGGACGATATCCTTTGCGGAGCAGCCCGTTTACCATCCACCCTCGACAAGTCATTCGCGATATCAATCGCGTCGCAGCTCTCAGGGATCTGGAGCTGGACGAAGCGAGCTGAGTCTTCGAATTCCCGAAATGCTCGAAAGATATAGGCTAGGGTCGCCTGTAAACGAAGAAGAGGAAGAGCCAAACTCGGCTTACTATACAACGCAAGGGGTAGAGTTGTCATTCAATGAGTTACCAAGCAGAGCACAGCACCTTATTCTGAACGAGCTGATGCGGCAGAATTCTAAGGACACGGCAGTCCTCCTCAGCACGCTCCCTATTCCTTCGGAAGGGACTAGCCTGGACGAGACGGCGACGATCCAGTATCTGTCGGATGTGGAGGTGCTTTGTAATGAGTTGCCACCGACGCTGATGGTGCTCAGCAACAACATGACAGTAACTGTCAGCCTTTAGACTTGGAGACAAAGAGGCAATAAAGCCGGGCCATTTCCATGGCTGACAGGCTGGAATGGACGGCTCAGGGCACGGCTCAAGGCTAAGCAGACGAGTCTAGCAAAGTATGCGATGATAATGCGGGCGCCTGGAGAAAGCCGAGTCATGGCCAACAAGAGACTGATGGCTAGCCAGGAACAGAGTCTCTGGACCGGCTCCGAGGCCCCGGGTATCACCTAGTGCCACGAGAGAGCCGGAGGAAACTCTGGATATAGTTTTTGAAAATCTCCTATGGCGTTTAGCATTTCAGGGGCAACATTGCATTGGAATGGTCTGCCAAGGTCTGGGGAGGAGTTTATGGGTGGCTTCTTGGTATGTATGAGTCGTGAGCCATGTGGCTCTCGGTGTCACTCACCGAGTTGGAGCCTTTCTAACTAGGCTGTCAATTTATTTCTGTGCCTGTGCCTGTGCCTGGGTTGCTTGGCAGGCTGTCGAGGCTGACTCTATCCAAACTCAGCTGCAGCGCCGTGCCGTGCTACCCAAACCGCATTCTTGGGTGCAAACTCTGTTGATTTCTTTGTCACCAACGTTTATGGCCTCACACCATCATGCATTATCCGTCATCCACTATCTCGGGCTGTACTGTAAAAAGTTGCTACGCAGTTACTGCAACAACCAAACCAGTTGTCCCCGCGGCACAGAAATGATGTCGCCGGGTAGCATCCATTTCTAATCGGAGCCTCCGAGCCCGCCATAGCAGAAAGGCAAAAAAGACCAAAGACAAAAAAGGCGGCGCGTCACTACGTAACAAGGTTTACGCAGCAGCTCGACCACGAGAACTCTATCTCTATCCATTCAGCTTCTCCCCCTCCGAGAGCCGCCGCCACTCTTGGACAGTCCGAGACCCCCTCGTTCTATCAGTCACTTACATTCCAGTCGGATCCTGGCGACACCGTCAGAGTAGAAAAAAAAAAGGAAAAAAGGAAAAACGAGGCTTGCCGCATTTCTTATAACTTGGCTTCAGCTGCCAAGTTTTTTTTTTTTTCCTACTTTCCTTGTTCTTTGTCCTTGAGACATCTGAGCTCATCCAAAGAAAAAGAAAGAAAGAAACAGAATAATATCTCCAAACTCTCATCTAAAAATTCAAGTTGTCAAGTTTCCACAATGCCTTCACGCACTGCCAGCGAGGAAAAGCTGAGCTGGAGGGACCAGATCTCGCCCAGGTTCATGGGCCTCCGCAGCTTCAGGCGGGCCTCGGAGTCGACGGCCAAGACCAAGGAGCCCGACAAGAACTTCACCATGATGCACTTCCCCGACCGGCCCGTGAGGAGGATCACCGAGGCCGAGATACCCAGCGAGGAGGAGTGCAAGCAGTTCCTCATCAAGATGAGGAAGGCTTCTTTCGCGGAGCAGCTGCAGCGGCGAAAAGAGCACAAGCAGCAGCAGCAACCGCCACAGACGTCGTCGTCGTCATCACGGGAACCGACGCCGTTGCGCTCGACTTTTGGCCCGTCTTCTTTCAGATCTGCTTTCGGACTGTTGACGCCCGCCGAAGAAGAGGAGAGCCCGCTTGAGCTTCACACGCAGGAAACTGCGGTTGTGGCGCAAGAATCGAGGCTTCAGGTCCCAGACATCTCTGAAGCTGAGGCTCGCAACAGCAACATCACAGAGGATGGCTTCAACCTCGCGATCGAGAAGCCCGTCATCATCGAGGCCAAGCAGGTCAAGATGGAGCGGGTGGACAATGTCTCTCCCGGCGCGAGCCCCGAGGCCTCACCAACCTCAACACCGCGACTTAGCGAGTCTCGAGAGTGGCCTAAACGGAAACAGTCTGTTCAAATGATCGCAATTCAACGGACCCCCCAAGACTGGCCCAAGCGAAAGCAGTCGGTGCAGATGGTCGCTATCCGAAGACCCTCGCGGGCCGTCGCCACGGAAGCCCTCAGCTCGCACCCAGTTGCACACACGCCTACTCTCCCGCCTATACACTGCCACGTCCGCCAAGACAGCGCTTCAGATCCGCTGTGTCGGACATGCCACGTCGGACTCGCTGAGAAGTCGGGGGTCTGCTCGACCTGCGGTGATGAGAACTCTACAACCAATCCGACTGAGTCCACTCCCGACCTCAAGGGCACCCTCTTTTCCAAGCCCCAGTTCAAGCAACCCCAATCTCTCAACAAGCCCAACCGTCCTCCACCGCTGGCCCCTCAATCTCTCGAAGGCATCACAAGCCTCCACCGTCCCACGGCCTCACTCACATCCGACCCCGAGGCGAACCAGCTCTCACCACCGCCCTCCCCCAGATCGCCCTGCAGCCAAGCCTACACCGCCGTCACCGTTCCCGCCGCGCCTCCAACACCCCTCTCGGCGCTCTCTACACCAGAGGTGTTCAAGCGGTTCCAGGAGGAGATGGACATCAAGGCCAAGGAGACCGAGGACAAGGCCGTGTTTGACGACCCCTGGGCCGTCAAGCCCAAGGCCCCCGAGAGCGATGTCTACGAGGACGACTGGGCGGACTACTACTTTGACGAGGAAAACTTTGACGATGAGCAGGCTAAGGGGGATAAGAAGGTGGCGACGTCCGAGGTCCAGGGCTTCATGCAGCGGGAATTGAGTCTGGACGAGTATGATGGTGCTTTTGCGGGCCCTGTTGCCCCTGTTACCCCTGGACCTGGATGGATTTGAAGGGATATTTTTAACGGAATTTATGAGTATGAAGATTGTATCATGGGCATTCATATGATTGGTAGCGTTTGGTGTTGTTGTATTTGGTCTTTTAGCGATAAGCGTATCTTTTTCTCATTCATAATCAATTAGAGTCTAAGCTCTATCAAATCCGTCCCAACTTTTCTCATTTCTTCGTGATATCCATCCCTCTGTAACATCTCATCTAGTCTATACATCCATCAAGGTCTAATCTTCCGTCTATGTCTTTCTCTATAGGATCCTCGTAACAGTCAAGCCACTCGTATCTCCACCCTCCAGCTGGATAAGTCCGCCAACCTCAATCTTCTTCTTCCACCTGTTGCTCTCATATCGCGCAAGGATCATGGTCATTCGGAGCGTGACATCGTTACTCGAGTCGTGCTCCTGCAGCGCCTCGGCGACGGGCGTGAACGTCCAGCGGCCGAACGCCCAGTTGAGGATGTAGCGGCCCGAGGCGCTGGGCTCTGGCTTGGGGATGTCGGGGTCCGAGTTGGAGGGCGTCGACGAGAGCGTGAGGAGGGCTTTGATGCGGTATGCTTCGTCTTTGGGCGCGGAGGAGAGGAAGGCCAGGAGCTTTTCGGTCGAGACGCGGGCTGAGGGTTCGCCCTTGAGGTCAATGGAGAGCACCTCGACTTCGTTTTGATGCGTGTGGGAGTGTCCGTTGGTCTCGCCGTTGGAGTGGTTGTGGCTATGGCCATTTGTTTTGTGACTCCCATTGACCTCTGCCTCTGTCAACTCCTGTGCCAGGCCACCGTCCACGCCAAAGACCAAGTCCATTGACACCCAGCCCTTGTTGCTCTTGACCTTGGCGACGTCCACCTCGAGGTCACCAACCCGATCGAGGCACTCATCGTATCGCAGCTCGCCGGCATTCTCCCACTTGTTGAACACGATCAGATCCGTGTACCGCGCCTGGATGCGGGCCGTGTAGCTCGTATCTTCATAACCCTGCCAGTTCTCGACGTCGATGACGCTGATGACGCCGTCGAGCACGTACTTTCCCGAGTCGCGCGCGAGACGGTTCACCTCGAGGGCGAGGGTGGCCGGGAAGGCAGAGCCGCTGGTCTCGATGACAATGCGGTCGGGGCGGACGCTCTCTTCGAGTTCGGCCAGGGCGGGGCCTAGCTGGCCGACGAGGTTGCAGCAGATGCAGCCGTTGAGGAGCTCCTGGACGCCCGAGATGGCCGAGTTGGCGGCGAGCTGCGAGTCGACGGCGAGGTCGCCGAATTCGTTCTTGAGGAGGGCGAGCTTGTAGTCTGGGTTCTGGGCGCGGAGCTGGGGGATGAGGTTGAGGATCAGGGTGGTCTTGCCCGAGCCCAGGAAGCCCGTGATGATGGTGATGGGGATCGGCGCCATCTTGAACGTCGTAACCCTGTTCGGATCCGGCAATTTCGATCTTCACTTGTCGCGTCGCAAAGAGAGAAAACGGCGTTAAAGTTCTAGAACCCTTGAGTAAATACCTCTTCTGGGTTTGGTGTTGGAGGGCGGTAGGGAGAAGACTACGTGACGGTCAGCCCATGAGAGTCGTCCGATAAGATGCCCTTCATTCTTATCGGGTCTTATCGGGGGGAAGCCATGACCCCGCGGTCTGCGGCTTGACGTCACGCCATGACTTGCAGGGAATTGGCTTTCAACGATCCAAGGATGGATTGCGTATGCTGAGCTGAGAACAAGGAATTGGAGTTTGACCTGGGGATGATAAAGAATCATAACGACCTGCTTTCTTTTTCAGATTTTGAATCTTGAGATATCAGAATACCCTCCTAACAGGAAACAAAGCCTTCTCCTTCTACAAAAGCAAAGATGACGTCCCAAGAGTCTGGCCAGGCCAACGACGCCCAGCAAGAGACCTTCAAGGAGCAGCTCGACAAAGCTGCGGATGAGACCCGCGAGGCGGAGAACCAGAAGCCAAACCCAATAGTAGAGAAGAGTAAGTCTGATTCAAGAGAATCCAAAATTCGATTCTAAACAGCGTTGACTGACCCGCTGCTTCAGTCACTGAATACGTCCCTGCTGCCGCCAAAGTCCTGCCTACAAAGCAGAGCCCATCAAGGGAGGAGGAAAAGCCAGACGGTCCTCCCGAGCGACCAGTTCATGATGACAAGATTGAGGAGTTTGTGAGGGACCAGCACCGAAGCAAGGGCACAGATGATATCTTGGGTTCCTCTCCTAATGACGAGTAACGAATGGCCTTTTCCTGTTGGAAGGATGTTGAGAATGGTTCGGCACTGTATTTTTAGGTTTCTGGCGAAAACGATGTGACGGCGCATTGCATGAATACACGGATCACATGCTAGATCTTGACTTTGGTGAATGTGTCGACTGCCACGTTCAGTGACCATAGCCGGCTTGATTGCCAGGAGCAGCATCTCGATAATCGACCAATGAGCCTTGTCAGCATGACTTTACACAAGGTCAATTCGAAAATGATTGACTCGCCGTCTGCATGCAATGACATGACGAGGTCGCATTGGCCTGAAGCTAAGTCGAGGGGTCTGGGCGACGACGTTGCGGCTCAAAAGTGTTGCAAACTCTGCTCGCACCCCTGGCATGGGACAAAAACTTCAAGCAGAGCAGTCGTTCGCCTCTCTGACCGACGCAAATTGACCAGCGCAGTCAAGCGAGAATTACCGAACACAACAAGGTTTCCAGGCGTCAAAACCTCTCGACTAGCAAGGTCTACAGTTTTCTTCTGATCTGAGATGTCCCCCCTTCTTGGCATTGACCGCCTACGGCCTCGCTGCGGAACAGCGAACTGACGGAAAATTTCCTATATCCAAGGGTTTTACTCTTCTGAGCGATTCCCGCAGAGGGAAAGGCAACGCGACACCGTGGGCTTTGACCGCGGAGGGTCCGGGTGAAGGTCGTGGCAGCTCAGTTGGCTTTTTGATAAAGAAGAAAGGAAAAGAAAAAAGAGTAAAAATTTCCGCCTGTAACTGAGTTATAAAGGTGCGGGAGACCTGGCGCTAATCTTCTTTGGGACGGTAGCTTGGTTAGTCAGCACCTTTGAGCCAGACTTCTCAGGCACCACATATTTAGGTAACGCTTAAACCCATAGATCGTAGACTGAACTTGGTTTCCATATTGACCTCTTTCAAAGCAACAAGCTCTCCTTGCTGCGAACTTCTTGGACGTCTTAACTCCAATGGCACTCCATTCTGGCAGATCCATGGACCTCTCAACCTTAGCCCAAAGAAAAGAAATCTTGCTTTATGTTACATGGGACGCGCAACCATCTGAGGGCAAAAAGCACCAGCCAGGCCTGGATCGGGCTGTGTTGGATAGAGGAAGGGTCCCAAACAGATTCTGGGATGCCTTACCGTGGTCGGCGTCCCGCGGATCCTCGTGGAGGTCCCGTAGGACCCCACAGCATCCCGTGGGCCAACACCCCTGGTTGTCGACCCCAGTAAAACGGGCTCTCAGGATAGAGAGGCATCCGTTCGTGCAGTTCATATCCAAGCTCCTCGTGGAGCTCACCTTTCGTCCATTGTTACCAAGGTGTGAGTGACAATGAAGCGGGCATAAACCAACCTAACGGATCGACTATACGTCCTTGTCTGCTTCGGTTCGTCCACATGCGCCAGAACAACAAGACAAAGGTAGGAAAGTTGATGAATACACCAACAAGCGAGATGATTGCTTCTGCGGACAACATCGTGGTTGAAGTCTAGAATGGAGGGTCCAGGCTTGACGCAAAACGAAAAGAGGGCAAGTTAAGCTCGATATATGATTCAGTAACAGCTTCTCCTCCGTGCAGAGAAATAGAGTTATTCTGGAGAGTTATTCTAGCTACCTAATGATGAGCGACAACCTGGGTTTTTAAACTCAAGAACTGCAAGTTTTGGACACTTGCTGGGAAGACGGCTTACAATGGCGGGCGTCGTGGGAGCAGAAGAAATTTGGCAATGAAAATGCAAGATCAGACAGAGCCACTTTTCCAGCAGCCCAATGGCGTGCGTAGACTGCAATGCTTGGCAAAAATGTCTGCCATCAGGGGCTGCCTGATACCCATGTTAACTGCTATGCCATTTCCACCTATGTCTGCCATCACTGTCTGCCATCACTGTCTGTCATCACTGTCTGCCATCACTGTCTGCCATCAATGTCTGCTACCCATGTCTACCCCATCTACCTGCGCTGCCTATGTCTATCCCTGTGACATCCATGTCTGCTACCCATGTCTGCCATCAATATGTGACATCCATGTCTGCTACCCATGTCTGCCATCAATGTCTGCCATCAATGTCTGCCATCAATGTCTGCCATCAATGTCTGCCATCAATGTCTGCTATCCATGTCTGCCACCATGCAGACTGTACCTACGTCGTGAATTCCGGGGCTGAGGCGCGCCCAGCACTGCATTTTTGGCATGCTTCTATGGTTGATGCGAACTGGGTTGGTCGTGGTTACGAGACGGCCGCCAGATGCAAAAGCGAGCTGACTCCGTCAACTCTTCAAGCCCTCCTTCATTATCGACAATTGCAACCTTTCCCCTCATATCATCACGGTGCCTTTAATTGTCTGTTGGGCCCCTCTCTCCACAGGAAAGAAGCTGAAGGAAAGGAGACCGATGAACTTGTCATCAACGACTGGCCTGTCTCAGCCGAGAAAGCTCAAGAAAGAGCTGATCAGGCACAGCCGGCCCCAGAATTTTGATTCCGGGCCTCCACGTGAGTTTATTTTCTACAAAATATCCCTTGTACAAAACCAGACCTTAACTTGACTCGGTTCAAGTTGAAGCTCCTTTGAAGGCATTCGCGACGGTCGTTGCCTGCATACCTTCAGACACACCGCGTATAATGACCAACATCACCCCTTAGTTTCGATTTCAAACTCTTGTTGAACGAAACGGAATGGTTCGCTATTTGCGAAGACAACTGGACATATATCTAGGCTAACACTACGGAGCCCTGGTCACAAACGAGACAACTTCTGCACAACAGACAAAAGACCGTGTCCAACGCTTCTTAGGCTATATTTCTAGCACGCATATAGTTGCCTAGCAAAAATATCCGCAGTAATCCATCCACGCTCAGGACACACAGAGAGGAGATGGTGCCCCGCAGCGGGCATTCATGAAGTGTACGAGGTCGGGTACACTTCTGAACACATCGTGATGCAAATAGAAAGTCTTATTATTTATGCAAATAACCTGATACCTGCTCCAAACTAGAACACGATGCCTCGACAAAGCCCACCAGTCTATACCTGTAACCCGTCATCTCATGGTTTCCTGAGCCCCTTGCCAAGCAACTCTGCGCCAACCTCCGTAATAAGCTTCTCACTCGGGAACTTGGACTTCTTGGCCAAAATGCTGTCCTCCGCCCCGACTGCTTGAAGAAGGTCAGGCAGCTCTCCATCCAGAGCCGTGCCGTAAACGAGATGGCCCAAGGCCAACAGCATGCCATGCAAGGCCTCTGCTGACTTTTCCTCCAGGGAGATGGCCTCCACCACGGACGCGGCCAGTTCTAGCTCGTCATCTCCCGACAGACTTGGTTTGGACCCCTTTCTTGCTCGGCGATTTGCAAGGGACAGGTTGAAGAGCAAGGATGAGGCGGCAACTCTGACGTTGTTGTGGCTCTCGTCGAGGAAGCTGGACGAAACTAGTAAAATGATTGCTGCACGTAGGTCGCTATCTCGCATGATTTCATCGGGGAATAGGCGTGTTGAAAAGAAGTTGCAAGCCATCTGTACTGTAACGAGACGTAGGGCGTAGGGGCACTCCGTTTGTTTGTTGACGAGGTCTAGCACGGCTCGGACGGTTTCGTGGCCCTTTTCCTCGGCAAAGAACCCACTGACTCTGGGATCTGAAAGCGCACACCTGAACAAGTCCACGATGGTGAAGAGAATGTCGATTGATAGTGTTGACGTCGACTCCTTTATAAGGGTTGATAGGTGGCTCATATCGGGCACCACCGCACTCTGGGGGCCGTCCTTGGCCCTATCCTGAAGATATCGTTTGAGGGCCTTGACCTCGGGTTTGTTGGCTACCTCATCACCCATCTTGACCATAAGCTTATCCAAGGGGGGAACCTTGACATAAAGAACTGGCTTTGCATCGGGGTTCGAGAAAGTTGGGAGACGCAGCTTCTCGTGCGGATGAAGCGGGTAAGCCATTTGAACGAGCAGCTGAACATTGCCTCGGAGAGCTGCCTGATCTGCACCGGACCACCGGTTCTCCTGCTCTCCACGCAGAAATGTGATGATGGTCGGCGTTGCGCTGATAGAGTATTGACTGCCAATCTGGTTGGCTTGCGGGTGGGAGATGTCGACCTTGATGAGGGTGGCCTTGTCTCCGACCTCTTGTGCGAGTTCGTCGTAGATGGGATAGAGCAGCTTGCAGGGCGGGCATGTCGCCGAGGTGAAGAAGACGACTGCGCATGAGCTTTTTGCGGCATTCATCAAGCGGTTGAACTCGGACATGTTTGTGACATTCTTGACACTATGCTTTGGAGCGGCTGCTGGTTGGGTTTGTGATGGAGTCTGAGCACTCTGCTGTAGCCCGAGGATAGAGCCATTTTGCCTTCCAGCATTGACTCCTTGAGTGAGCTGGGGAAGCAACATGCGGCCCATTGGCGAGTCGAGCACAGCCTGTGGCATTTTGACGATGTGCTCTGGAATGCCCTTCCCAATGAGGAAATTCGAGAATGAATCGCTAAAGTTATTGCAGTTGTGGTGGAAGAGATCATATGCCTAAGATGAGGTTAGAGAGTCGAAGCAGCACACAGTCGCAGCTCAAACAGTACCTCAAGTGTGAATATAGGTCGAAGAGAATCCAGAAACTCTTCGATTATGTCCATGGGTAGGCTTGTGGTGCCGAGATGTATCTTCTCCATTGGCTGACCCAGGTGTGATGACCCGGGGGCAATGGCAATGATGCCGCCATCGTACACATATTCCCTGCCGTTGAGCTCGATGGATGTGTGGTAGATGGCGTCGAGCTGGAAACCAAGGAGCCCCATGGACATTTGGCGGGCCAAGCCTCGAGAGAGGTCGTAGACGAGCAGCTGGACGTCCATGTCGCCGCGGCAAAATTGAGACGAAACCTGCTTGAGAAGCGCGGGATGTTTCAAGCAGGAGGATGCGACAGGAGAGTGTCTACGAATGGGAATCAGGAATGAACGAAACGGCAGTTTCGTGTTGTTAAGGTTATTTGATTGTACGGATTATGTGGCTCGAGTCTGAAGGGGGAGGATGAACTCTTTTAGATTTGGAAGTAGGCAACACTGGCCTACGTCTCGATCACTGGAACATTCTGGAGGCGCAGACATGGTCGTCTTCGGAAGCAGTCAGTATCTCGAGCAACACAAGCCACATGCGTATAAGACAGTCCAAGTGAATTAAAATCCTAGTTAGCTGCTCCTCGGAACAGATGAGTAATAAATCTCACACCTTTTTCGAGTACCAGAGGCCTCTCTTCAAGTTCATGATATCTGCAGCCGCACCGCTCGTCCTGTGGAGCTTCTAAAATTAGAGGCGCGCTCTCCGGTTCAGGGGCGCAGCCCTGCCTGAGAAAAACTCTCCAGCAGCCCTGAGCCCCTGACAGATGCCACTGACGGCGGAGGGGTGGGGCCGTGATCCGCCGGATTTGTCCATGTAGATTGGCCAGACTCTCACCTCCAGATCCAATCCAAATCGATTCCGCCCGTAGCACCAAAGCATCTGGTCCCCCCCTTTCTTACCAACTTGTCAATAGTAAACTTGGCCTTGTACTCCTTTTATTTCCCTTTTGCCACGCTCCATATAATCCTTCTTCCTCCTCCACTCCTTGATCGCTTATCCCTCATTTGGAAGCGCATTCTCTCCTCAAAAGGTTGATTCATCCTCATCAACCTTTCTCCCATGCGCGACGGAGTCTCTCTTTAACTAGATAACCCCCGTCGTCACGCCGCCGTCGTCTTTTTCTTCGAGATCCCGCGCTCATGAGAACAGCCACATCGCTGCCCTCGAAGTTCGTCGCCTACGATCCTCACGAGAAACCAGACCGGTACAAGTTTAGGCCCAAGAGACAAGGACTATTCGAAAGCATGAAGGAATCTTGGATGTCTCAGTCGCAGAGGACGCGGTGGATTAAGACTGCCGCCATCGTCCTTGCGATCGTTACCCTCTTCTACTTTATCTCCCCCAAGGGCGTTGAGGTGTACAACGAAGGTACGGCCGGAGGAGGTAATAGTGAACGAGTTGGGGTTGTGCTTCAGCATGCTAAAGCGATATAGTATCCCATCCCAGCCAAGGTGGCAATGGCCAGACTCCCTCCGATTCGTCTTACGGCACCGAGCGATGCACCAAGTCCTTCTCCAAGGACAAGCCCATCGTCCAGTATGTCCTCATGATCGATGCCGGCAGCACTGGTTCGCGAATCCACGTCTACAAGTTCAACAACTGCGGCGCCACCCCCGAGCTCGAGCATGAGGAGTTCAAGATGACCGAGAAGGAGGTCGGTGGCCTCAGCAAGTACAAGGACGACCCTGTGGCCGCCGCCAAGAGCCTGGACATCCTCATGAAGGTCGCCATGGACACCGTCCCCGATACCCTCAAGGGCTGCACTCCCGTTGCGGTCAAGGCCACTGCTGGCCTCCGAATGATTGGCATCGAACCCGCCAAGGCCATTCTTAAGGAGGTGCGGCGACACCTTGAAGAAGACTACCCTTTCCCCGTCGTCGACGAGGAGAAGGAGGGCGTTGCTATCATGGACGGCTCTCTGGAGGGTGTCTACGCTTGGATTACCACCAATTACCTCCTCGGCAAGATTGGCGGCCCTGATCTGAGCGAGACCGCCGCTGTTTTCGACCTTGGTGGTGGTTCCACCCAGATTGTCTTTGAGCCTACCTTCAAGGGCGCTGCTGATGGTGGCATGCCCGAGAAGCTTGCTGAAGGTGACCACAAGTACGATCTCGACTTTGGTGGCCGCCACTTTGAGCTGTACCAGCACTCTCACCTGGGCTACGGTCTGATGGCCGCCCGTGATTCCATCCACGCTGCTTTGATCAATGACATTAGCGAGTCCAAGGGATCTGATAAGGCTTGGCTGAAGGAGCCTATTGTTCACCCCTGTATCGCTCCTGGAATGTCCAAGGCCGTGAATGTCACGCTTGGCGGTGGTGACGATTTGACCCTCGTCACTTTCACCGGCCCTTCACAGCCTGCTCCCGCTCAGTGCCGCAACCTGGCCGAGAAGATTCTGAACAAGGACGCTGCTTGCGAACTCGCTCCCTGCTCTTTCAACGGTATTCACCAGCCCTCGCTGGCCAAGACCTTTGCAAAGGAGGATGTCTACATCTTCTCCTACTTCTTCGACCGCACCAAGCCCCTCGGCATGCCCGACTCCTTCACCCTCCGCGAGATGCATGATCTCACTCAGACTGTGTGCATGGGCAAGACTGCTTGGGATGTTTTCACCACCGTTCCCGGTGCTATGGATGAGCTCCTGGACCGACCTGACCACTGCCTAGATCTCAACTTCATGATGGCTCTGCTCCATACTGGCTACGACATGCCCATTGAGCGAGAAGTCAAGATTGCCAAGAAGATTAAGGGCAACGAGCTCGGCTGGTGCCTTGGTGCTAGGTAAGTTCCAATAACTTGTTTCATTAATTCGTACGCTAACATTTTCTCCAGCTTGCCTCTGTTGGAAGCCGGCTCTGGCTGGTCATGCAAAGTTCGTGAGGTCTCTTAGAGGGAAACTCAAGGAAGTATGGCGTTGATGACGGTTGGGGTATAACCGGTGTCTTTTTTTCATTGTTATAATGATTGATTCGAGGCGGCTAAACGGCATTTTTTGGGAAACATGGCGAAAACAATTGAACGGGCCATCGGCATCATGAACAAAACTTGGACTGGATTACAGGCCGTTGGTGGCTACTCGGGGAACTGGAGTCCTCAGCTTGTCATGACGTGTAGATTATCATAGAACTATTTAATACACGGGTACCCGCCTTAGATTGGCGCGGTCACCATGCCTAGGACATCTTCGACGACATCCTCGGGGCCAATATCCTCCAGCAGAGCCTCGACGGCTTCTACCCGACTGCCCCATTGCATGCTCCTCTCCTTTTCGGGAAGAGTGAGTTGGATGCGATGGAGGTAGATCTTGTGAGCAGCGAGGCCGACAAGGGCGGGCGTTACAAAGTCCAGGCGATGCAGGGCAGCCAGACAGCGCATCAACTGGCCAAAGTGCTTCGTGGCCGTTGGGCTGATACCCCCAGCAACGGCTCGGTGCATTCGGAGGAATGAGACAATGTTCATTTGGTAGCGGATGACTTCAATATCAACCTGTGCCTGCTTGCTTAGTGTTCCCAGGTGGCTGATCTCCTATGATACGGTTAGCTGATACGGGGTGAGATAAGAGGGGAGCCTACAGTTTCCACGATGAGAGGTGGAGCGGAAGAGGATTCTTCACCAGCTCCCCTTTTCACCACACTGCCTGTTGATGCCGTATCAGCGCCATCACCAGGGTCGGCCTCATCAAGATTAACAAATCCATCCTCGGGATCATGCCAGTAGCCGATGTACAAGAAGTCGTTTAAATGCGCTGTCACACGGGCCTCTCCTCCACTCGCAGCCTCCAAGACGGGGATAAAGACAAACTGCTTCGGAGCGGTCTGAACAGAGGTTCGAGTAAAGATACGACGGGTACGCAGCAGCTCTAAAGCCTGTATCTGGACGGCTTGGGGCGCTCGATCGAGGTTCTTGGCCAGGATAACATTGGCAATTCGGGACGAGAAAGCACCTCCGGGGGTAAGAGGAGTAATGGGTGTCCGCGGATGGGACGTCGATGGCCGCGACGTAAAATACGAGTCTGGATGGCTGCGCAAGGGGGACGCGGAGTGGCCAGACGACGAGGGCTGATGACCGATGAGGAGAGCAGCGGCAAAGTCTTCGAGCGTCGTGGATGGAGTGCAGTTGACGACGACCCAGCTGAGGCCAAATGTCTTGGTAGCCACCAGCTGCAGCTCCTGTATCAAGTCGTCGATGGCCTCGGACGGTGTGCTCACGAGACAGTGCTCGCGGCTGATAAGAGAGAGCAGCAAGGCTAGCTCTAGATCGCTCAAGGCGTGAACCTTGTCGAGAAGAGCGTCATCCGCCATGATTCAGCCGTCTAAGCCTCGATAGTAGGCCCATGAGGCTCCTCGAGCCTATGTTTAAACTGAGGTTCGACACCCCAGCAAATACTGACCCTATTCTTCAAAGTCCAGCACCGCCTAATCGGTCTGATAAGAAGCGGTGACGTCGCATGATGGCGCTGCATATGATGTCACGTGGGGTTGCACAACCACGAACCACCACTCGAGCCTTTTGCCCCCACACACAAGATTTATGCATAGACCTAGTCCTAGTGCAGCCTAGCGCTTGTGGACATCACCTCGAGCGACCGCCGGGCGAGGCTGCGACATTGGTACCTCCACTCTCCGTCATCTGCCGCTTGCTTGCCTCTTCAAACAACACAAACACAACCTCTTTGCGACGCGGATTCTTTCACCACCTGGTCCCCTTTGCCAGCCCAACGTTTGCATCGACAGCCTCGATTATCGACAGAGCAGCTCTACGAGTGATAGACGCAGGGATTTTTGGCCCTATTAGATTTAGACGAGCGTGCGGCGTTGCCAGCATTGCGTTTCGGACGATCGAGATAACGTCATTGAATATCGCTCTACTTGACGGACGATAACTCACCATGGCTTCGCGGAAGAAGGTTCTCCTCAAGGTGCGACAGAGTCAGATCAAGCTTGGCTATTCGGAGAGCTCGAAATGTTGATGCGGTTGCGGAATAGGTTATTATCCTTGGTGATAGCGGTGTTGGCAAGACCAGCTTGATGAACCAATATGTGCGCAATATTCCCACCCGAGCTCGACTCCTCTACCGGACCAACGTCGATGCTGACACCAGTTTGTGCTCGTTAGGTCAACAAGAAGTTCAGTGCAAGCTACAAGGCTACCATCGGCGCCGATTTCCTTACGCGAGAAGTCCTAGTCGATGATCGACAAGTTACTATGCAGGTAGGACAGATGGGCACACACGCAAACATCTTTTTCGTTGCGGGAATTAGCAGCTGATTGCGGGTGACAGCTTTGGGATACCGCCGGTCAAGAACGATTCCAATCCCTCGGCGTGGCTTTCTACCGAGGTGCCGACTGCTGTGTCCTAGTCTACGATGTCAACAACGCCAAGAGCTTCGAGGCGCTGGACAGCTGGAGGGATGAGTTTCTCATCCAGGCGTCCCCTCGGGATCCTCCCAACTTTCCCTTCGTGAGTCAATCAGAGTTCATGGGTAGTGGTGATATACTGATGGCTTTCAGGTCGTGCTGGGCAACAAGATTGATGTCGAGGAGAGCAAGCGAGTGGTACGTTTGCCGCAGCTTGCAACATAGAATTCCTCTAACATTTGGACCAGATTTCCAACAAGAGGGCCATGACCTTTTGCCAGTCGAAGGGCGACATCCCCTACTTCGAGACTAGTGCCAAGGAGGCCATCAACATCGACCAGGCTTTTGAGGGTGCGTGTTTCCGTTGCCCAGATCTCTGTCAAGTCTAACAAGCTATAGTGATCGCCCGAAATGCCCTAGCCCAAGAAGAGTCGGAGGAGTTCAGCGGCGACTTTGATGATCCGATTAACATCCACATCGAGAACGACCGCGACGGCTGCGCCTGTTAGAGTAGCAGTAGAGAGGGTGTGCGATACAGACGACATGGGTTGGATTGGATTCGATGACGGTGTAGGAAGACCCGGTTGAGGACCAAGGCAATTTTTCTCCTGTGCGATGGAGTCATCAGTGTCATTGCCCAGATGTAGCATACTGAGGCAAATGGGGGTTTTTCTTGTTTCTTTTTTCCCGTTGGTGTTCATGCATGGATGCGACTCTTTTTCTCTTTTTGCATCTCGCTTGTCGGCCTTGTGTGAAGTCAATAATGCAGACGCTTGACGAACTCTTTGGGGGTCCAGTCTTCACAACACAGCCAATATCATAAAATCCCGAAGCAATGCCAATGTAGTTCAGCTTGAAGCCTGGATTGTAGAACTGCGTCCAATGCCGACGGAATCCCATTTCCGTAGCACACGTCGTGCCATCATCAGAACCCAACACGCCATATCATTATCACAAGCTTTAGCTAAAGTGCTACAGCTAAGCTTAAAAAAAAAGTCGTACGTTTTTGAAGTAGAAAACAAGGTCGCATCTACCTCTACTTCCCCATGATTTGTGTCTTATAACCGTGGCATCGGCTCCGTCCAGGCCAAGTTCCATCCCTCGGCACCAGCCCCACCTACTCTGAGCTCCGAGGCAGCTCTGGCAAGAAGAGCGCTGCGTAGTGCGTACCCCGGATTTCGAAGCTCCCCACTTGGAGAAGAGTCCCGGGCTGTGAGAGGCCAAGACGGGGCGAGTCAGCAGAACCGAACCTCGGCTTCGTACGCTGCCACTGTTCGACGACGTGCGGAGAAGTTGGGGCTGGTTGGTTAGCTGGGGTAATAATGATAAGTTTACCGCGAAGATCATTTAAGAAGGGCACCTTTTTCTTCTTTTCCATTATCGGAATTTTGTCTAAAGGGCGTCAATTGTACAAATATCTAATCGCCGATTCTCTCTATCGATTGGCTACTGTAATCGTCATCTAAAGTCGACCACAACAAGCCGCAATCATGTCGGCCAGAATTCCGGCCATTGTGAGTAGCTTCATCCCTTGAAGTCGTCACGAACAACCTCAACTAAGCGAATACTCCAGGCTGCCAATCGCGTAAGCGATGCCGCCAAGAGACAACTTGACCTTGTCGCCAAGTTTGTCGAGGAGGAATGCATCCCGTCAGTCTTCCTCCCCCAACCCTCCCATCAACGCCATCAACTAACACATCATCCCAGAGCCGATCCCGTCGTAGAGGCCCAGACCGGCGAGGGCGATGCCAGATGGGAAGGCCACCCATCCATCATCGAGGACCTCAAGGCCAAGGCCCGCAAGCTCGGCCTCTGGAACATGTTCCTCCCCAAGGGCCACTACAGGGAGTCCCCCGGGTGGACCAACCTCGAGTACGGCCTCATGGCCGAGTGGCTCGGCCGCTCGCAGGTCGCCTCGGAGGCGTGCAACTGCGCCGCCCCGGACACGGGCAACATGGAGGTGCTGGCCAAGTACGGCAACGACGCGCAAAAGGAGCAGTGGCTGCGGCCGCTCATGGACGGCAAGATCCGCTCGGCGTTCCTCATGACGGAGCCGCAGGTTGCGTCGTCGGATGCCACAAACATCGAGCTGAGCATCCGCCGCGAGGGCAACGAGTATGTCCTCAACGGGCAGAAGTGGTGGTCCAGCGGCGCTGGCGACCCGCGGTGCAGCATCTACATCGTCATGGGCAAGACGGATCCCGACAACAAGGACCCCTACCGTCAGCAGTCGGTCGTCTTGGTGCCGGCAGATACGCCTGGTATCACTATCAACAGGATGCTCAAGGTCTATGGCTACGATGATGCGCCGCACGGCCACGGCCATCTGACGTTTGAGAACGTGAGGGTGCCTGTCTCGAATATCGTCCTCGGTGAGGGACGGGGGTTCGAGATTATCCAGGGCCGGCTTGGACCAGGCCGCATCCACCATGCTATGCGTTCCATCGGCGCTGTAAGTGTCGCCTTTGCCCATTTTGTATAAAATGACTTCTACTAATGAATCTCACTTAGGCCGAACGTGCCCTCGACTGGATGCTCCTCCGCGTCAACGACGAGTCCAAGAAGCCCTTTGGCAAGCTCCTCCGCGAGCACGGCGTCATCCTGGAGTGGATCGCCAAGTCCCGCATCGAGATCGACGCGGCGCGTCTCATCATCCTCAACGCGGCCATCAAGATGGACGACCTGGGCCCCAAGAAGGCCCTCAAGGAGATCGCGCAGGCCAAGGTGCTCGTCCCGCAGACGGCCCTGACCGTCATCGACCGCGCGGTCCAGGCCTTTGGCGGCGCGGGCGTCTGCCAGGACACGCCGCTCGCGTACATGTGGGCGGGCATCCGGACGCTGCGGCTGGCCGACGGGCCGGACGAGGTGCACCTGCAGCAGATGGGCCGCAACGAGAACAAGCGCGGCGACGAGGCGACGGCGACCATCAAGCGGCAGAGGGTCAAGACGGAGGAGCTGCTGAGGGAGTATGGTGTGGAGAGGAGGGAGCCGGGGGCGAGGATAAAGCACAGTGCTAAGCTTTAGTCGAGTGGTCGTGGTGATGGGCCGCAGATGGTTGACCAAGTGAATTGGCGGAGATTGAGGTTTTTGTTTGGCTTTGAAAAAAGGCTGGCTCGCATGAATAGCAATAGCTGGAGAGCCCAGGATGGGAGTAGTCGCCATTGAAGCTCATATTGTTGATCAAGTGTGTTGTAATCATATATCATAAGCTATAAAGTCTGCATCATATACGTTGCATCCCGCTTGCTTCAAGTGCCCTGGTCGATGTGATCCTTCATTGGGCGTCGCTCAGTGATATTGCGCCGTCGTTTTCTGCCATGACTCACTGGCACCAGCCAACTTACATGGAAGGATGCCCCCTTGATATCTTGATGCACATGGTCGTGCCATTCCATTGCCATGGCGATGATGCGTTGTTCATCGATGTTAAGCGAAAGAAACGCATTGAAACAGGTGCTCACAACCAACCCGCCGCAATTACAGCTCCCAGCGTGCCATTTCTCACTGTGGAGCAACAACACCCACCTTCCCGCAGATGCCCGGACGTCCAAACGGCGGAAGAGGTACGTACCGTAATCGGGCATCCATGACATGATCCCTGCCTGCCGTGCAATTTTCTGCACGCGTTGCCCAGCCGACAGGAGGCACCGTTTACTTTGCTTGCCATTTCCCGGCAAGTTGTGCACGCCTAAGTTTATCACAGACGGAGACAAAACTACATTAAAAGCACACATCATCTTGCGACAAGTTTTCTTCACTCTCGATCAAAAAGCACGCTATCGCATACTCAATCGCATCGCATCGCAAAAAAAAACATTCTCGAGTTTCACTTCCTTTGCTGTATAGAAGAAGCATTCTATCTTTTTTTTGCGCAAACAACCCCCAAAAAGTTCCTTCATCATGTCGACCAAGGTCCTCGCCGACAAGGACGTCAACGCCCCCATGGGTGAGCAGCAGGTTTTGACCAAGGACGTCAAGAGCATGGAGTACCATCGACAGGTCCTGCAGTCCAAGATGGCGCAAGAGGAGACGTATGCATTGAAACCAATCTGTGGCGACTCAAACATCTTGCGGCTAACAAGTCGAGACAGGACGACCCAGTACATCTCGCCCTCGGACAACATCATGAGTCCCTGCACGGCCAAGATCAACGCCCTGCGCAACAAGCACGCCAACAAGTACGTCTTGCCCTTTACCATTGTCGCATCTCCGACTGACATGTCCCGCAGAGTCAAGCCCAAGTCGCTGTTCGCCCAAGCGAGCGCTAAGAAACTCCAGAGCGACAACCCCTTGGGCGCAAAGCCCGCGCCATCCAAGGCCGTCTTCGAGCTGTAAAGACCTTGTACAAAAACATGTCATGATTTCTTCTTCTCTTCGGATACAACATGCTTGTTGGAACATTGTCTTATCGATACGTGCACTGTATTTACCTTTGCAGGATTCCTTTCACCGCTGGAGGTTTGGTCAGGGCGTTTAGGGGGTTCACTTCTCCTTCGTTGTGCAGGATATGAAAATGGTTGGCTTGTAATGACATGATGCGATGACTGGGCTTGGGGCTTCCTTATGGTTGCTGGTTTATGTACGAATTTTAGCCATGGACATATGACTTTGAACCACTGTCTCCAATTGTGCTTTTTGTTTGGCTTGACGTATGAATCTTGTCTTTTAGATGAAAGGATGGGCAAGGCCAAGGCCGTCTACGCTCGCCAGCCGCTAACAATGTAGACAACATCCTCATCCGCCACCGGATGTCCCAAACCAACTCTCTGGGGAATGTGTCTCGCACTAGCGCCCCAAACTAGCGCATACTTGAAAGTATCCTTCAAGTTTCGATGGATGCGGTCGCAGACATCCTCAACACTGCTGTTGTTGCGTACAATCAACGCCTCACTGAAGTCAGGATCCACGCCCTTGCGCTTGGTGTAGATGCGGATCAGCCTGAGCTCTTTCCAGCACCGGTCTACAACGTCTTGAATACCCAGGTCCAGCTCGCAGCTCATCACCACCGTCTGGGGCTCACGCGCCAGCTTATCGAGAAAGTCGAGCGAAACGCTGTCGATCTTGTTGTACACGTATAGGCACTTGATGTACTTTCTGTGGTCCTTCATGATAACGTCGATAAAGTCGTCGACGGTGGCGTACTCGTCGCGGACGAGCACCTCGCAGTTGAGGATCTTGTAGTCGCGGAGGATGTTGAAGAGCATCTTCTCGTCCAGGTACTTGGGGGGTGTTTGGAATGTGATCTTCATGCCACCCGCCTTTTTGACCTTGAGGTAGATGTTGCTGTCGAGTCTACGTCAGTAGACAGCCGAGATAGTCTCAAGTCTGTAAACACTTACGGTGGCTCCCGATTTAGACGAATGCCGACTGCCTCCAGTTCAGCCTCCAGCAGGGCCCTTTGCTCTGCCTTCTTGGTTGCATCCAAGACCATGAGAATCAGATCACTGGTCTTGGCTGCCGAGATGACCTGTCGTCCTCGGCCCTTTCCTTCAGCGGCACCTTCGATGATACCGGGAAGATCGAGCAATTGGATCTCAGCACCGCCGTACTCCAGAACACCAGGGATGGCTGTTAGGGTTGTGAAGGCATAGGAGGCAACCTCTGATCTCGTCTTGGTCACCTTGGACAAGAAGGTAGACTTTCCTACTGATGGGAAACCGACTAGGGCAATTCGCGCATCACCACTTTTGCTGACGTCGAAACCTGAACCGCCACCTCCTCCAGCTCCTGGACCAGGTTCCAGGAGTTGTGCTCGTAGTCGAGCAAGTTTTCTAGGATTGTTAGTTTCTCATAATTTTAATGTAGGACGATACTGTAGAAGAGGGCTCAAGACCAGTCTTGGTCGAACTAACCCTTTTAATAGACCCAGATGATATTCTGAGATGTGTTAATACAGGACATGATTCGGTGAGAAACGAACCAACATGAACGTACCAGTTGCCTTGTTCTCTATAATAAAGTTAGTTTAAATCCATAGTGATGATAAAAAGGGAGTCGAGCAGTAATCAGTCTCATGACAGAACCGGCTTGCTGTTGGCTCAAGGACTCAGGAGCTCTTCCAAGACAGCTAGACTTTGCACCCTCATTCCTTGAACTTCACATCCAAGAACGAAATTATTTCCAAATAGTCGCCCGTCCCCTTACTAACACAGTGAATGCTTACTTTGCGTCCTCTTCATCTCATCCTCAATCCTGTCAAGATGTCAGTAGTGCCCCGCCATGGAGTGAAAGAGCCGACCTACTCCTTGATCTTTTCCGTAATGTTCACCATCTCGCCGTCGGTTCGAGACGCACGTCGCGACTCTAGACAAAACTCGACAAAGGAAAGGCAACCAAACTTGGGTATAAGTCGCAAATTCTCAGCGTCTAATCAAGGTCCAAATCATGAGTGGGGTGCCAGAGGACCTGATGAAGTGGTGGCAGAACGTCCACAAATGCGGGATGTTTCCTTCACCGCCTTCCGCTTTTGGCAGCCGATTCTCCCCCAGAATCTTTTGCAGCCTTGCATCATCTGCGCCAGGATCTGTTCTCCAAGCAACGTCGCGTCGCCATCACAACAATCTTTTTTTCCGACGCTTCAATTTTGCGCAAACGAGCCATGGCCGACACAGAGGAGCAGGTTGCGACACCCCCGGTCGCCGAGCAGGAAGGACAGGAGATGGCGGTGGCGACAACAAATACCGACGTCGCGGCGCCGACTGGAAAGAAGATCATCAAGAAGATTATCCGCAAGAAGAAGCGACCGGCGCGAGCGCAAGTCGACCCCGATTTCATCGGCTCAGAACCCCCTCCCCAGACAGGTACCATCTTCAACATCTGGTACAACAAGTGGTCCGGCGGCGATCGAGAGGACAAGTACCTATCCAAGACCCATGCCAAGGGCCGCTGCAATGTCGCCAAAGACAGCGGATACACCAAGGCCGACGCATTGCCAGGGAGCTTCTTTTGCCTTCGCTTTGCGCGTGGTATTTGCTCCAAGGGGCAGGACTGCGACTATCTGCACCGACTCCCCGGAACCTACGACCACTTCAACCCCAACGTCGACTGCTTCGGACGCGACAAGTTTTCCGATTATCGAGATGATATGGGTGGTGTGGGAAGTTTCATGAGGCAGAACAGGACCATATATGTGGGAAGGATACACGTCACCGATGACATTGAAGAGATTGTCGCCCGGCACTTTGCAGAATGGGGTCCTATTGAGCGTGGTAAGTTCTTGTCCTAGCTTGAATAACGGAACCATTGCTAATAATGAGAATAGTTCGCGTTCTCAACACCCGAGGTGTCGCATTCGTCACCTATGTCAAGGAGTCCAATGCAGAATTTGCCAAGGAAGCGATGGCACACCAGTCTCTCGACCACGAGGAGGTTCTCAATGTTCGATGGGCCACTGCCGACCCGAACCCGATGGCCCAGGCACGAGAAGCGCGCAGAATCGAAGAGCAAGCCGCCGAGGCCATCCGCAGAGCGCTCCCTGCAGAATTTGTAGCCGAGATAGAAGGAAAGGATCCTGAGGCGAGGAAGAGGAGGAAGATTGAGAGTAGCTACGGGTTGGAAGGATACGAGGCCCCTGACGAAGTCCACTTTGCCCGAGGCGCCCAAGCTGTGAACCCCCTAGGACGAGAGGGCTTCGAGGTGGAATACCAGGAGCGGCCGATGATTGAGAACGGCGAGTCCAGTGAGCCACAAGCACAACCAGAGGAGCAACAACCGCAGCACGAGACTAGCGGAATCTTCTCGGGAAGCACACTCGCGGCTCTAAACAAGGCCAGGGTGTCGGTGGCATCGAAACCCAAGGCAGCGACATCAGCAGGACCTCTGGTGGCATACGGCAGCGACAGCGATGATGAATAGGGACAAGGGCGTTTTGATTTCTAGAAATGCATAGATATTTGTTGTAACAATAATGATACCACACGGACAGCGACCTTCAGCTGTTGAAGATTCTTGAGTACAACACCTCGTGCCGTCCAAACCACAGATCCATCAGGGGCACCGTCTGTCCAGCTTCTTCCACAGGCGCCGTCCACTCCCGATCAATCATCTCATTAATCATATTCTGCACCTGCTGCGACGCCAACACCTTCTGCGCCTGATACGGCCCAAACACGCTCGCTCTCACAGCAGCGGATATCAAGGCCTTGACGTGGCTCAGCATAAAGACGTATGCCGTCTGCCGCAGCCCGAGCCCGACAAGAGCGCATATCGCGCCAAATAGCGGCGCCAAGTGCGCGGACACAACCGGCACGTCGCTCTGGCTCTCGCGCCTCAGCAGCGCTGCAAAGTCTCGTAGCGCATGGGCGTCGATATCCGGGCAACTCGCGCGGAACGAGCGCTCCCAGATACTCAGCAAAGCGCGTCCCTGTGCGACACTGGCACGACGACCCACGGTGCAGATGATGGCGGCGTCAAGCTGGTCGTCTAGCTCGGGAAGAGCATCTGGGTTGCGGTACGCAGCGAGGACGAAGGGGAGTGTTGTTGCGGCGAAAGAGGAGAGGGACGAGGGGAGAAAGGAGGCGAATGATGCGGATCCGCGGGGAGTGTGTGCGAGGTACGACTCGAGGCCGCTGCTAAAGGCGAATGAGCCGAGGGGCAGGGCAGAGTCTGAGAGGAGGAGGAGGAAGTGAGCAGAGGGGGCGAGATGAGCTATGAAAATGTGAGAAGTGGCTTCATGGTTGTCTGATGGGAGGACACGAGTTGAGACCTACGAGCTGGTGAGGAAGATGACGACGGGTCCCCCAAATGTTGCGATTTCTTTAGACGCCCTTTGGCCTCTTGAAGCCGCCGCTCTAATTCCAGAATCTCATGTTGGATACTTGCTGCATCCGTACCAAGGTCCTGAGAAGCCATGAGTTGTTTAAAGTGATGAGTCAAGTTTGACATTGGATGACTTGTTCACAAGATAAGACGTCTCTCTTCCATACTAGCATCAAAACGGCAATAATATGATAGCATCATGTAAATCCAATTATCCATATCAAAGGATTCCACAGAAGAGGGAAAAAAAAAAACCCAACTCCATGCCAATGCCAACCCGATTCACAGTCCTTTCCAGACTGGTAAAAGTACAATTATGCAACCAAAGCCAACACCTCACTCCCAATGCCCTTCCCCCCCCCATTTGTACAGTAAGAATCCATCCTCAAGGTCGCACATTTTCCTTGTCAAAGCCCTTCTTCCTCTGAGCTCGCTTCTTCTCCGCCATCCTTTGCTCAATCCGCGCAATTGCAGCAGCTCTTCGTTCCGGTGGAAGTGCGCTCTTTGACGTGTTGGCCAGGAACGAGTTGTTACTCGCTTCGGGGCCTCCCAGCCGCGCATAGTGATCCTGCAACAGATCAATCTTGTCCTCTGCCTTGTCCGTTGCGGTATTTCGTTTCGAGCGCGCAATCGACTTGGCCAGAGCTGGCAAGTCTGGCACTGCAATTTCCTCGAGTTCTGCGTGGGCTGGCCCCATGCCTCCATTCTCGATGCGCTTGGTGAGTTCCTCGCCGAGATATGCTCTGTTCCTAGGTGACCGCGGCACAAACGGCTGCCACCTAGGCCGGCCGAGATTTGGCCTGTCACCAAGACTTGATGGCACCGCTTTTGAAGACCCGACGTCTGATTGAGTGACCTTGGGAAGAGCATCTTCGTAGAACTTTTGGCGCAACGAAGGAACGTTGGGATCTGCCGTCTTGAGCTCCATCGAGTCGCCTTCCAGGTCAGCCAAGTCGAAGCTCCGCCGTGCCAAGTCGCGCCGCATTTCTCGAGAGCCGTTCTCCAGTCCTTCGTCCTTGGGTTTCGAGTTTTCCTCGGCCAGACGACCTGCGTCTGTTTGAACATGCCAGCTCTTCGGCCGGGTTGCAGGCTCATGATCGCCAGCTTTCAAAGTCCTTAACTCCTTCTTAAGTTCCGCAATCTTGTTATGCGCCCGTTCCAGTACTCCCTTCGTGTCTTCATCGTGAGCCTGGGCTTCATTTCGGTACGTCTCAAACTCCTTTTTGAGTTCACGGAGCTCTTCATCCTTCTTCTTTGTTTCTTCTCTCGCCTCGCGAAGCTGAGTACGCAACTCCTGCGCCCTTGTCCCTTCACGAGGGGGCTCGCTTTCGGTTTTTCCCTGCGCCTCGGCCTTGGCCGCCCTCTTTTCTGCTGCTCTGAGCTGGCTCTTCAGAGACGAAACCTGGTCTCGAAGTTCACCCAGTTCCTTCACCTGATTGCGCGCCCGCCTCAACTCTCTCTGTGTTTCGATAAGGGTCTTCTGGGTCCTGGGTGACGTGGCCAGCCGTCGCTTACGGCCCACCTTCGAATCGGTGTCGTCTTCGCGCTCGCGGAGGAATTCTTCAAGTTGATCTTCGAGTTCTTGAACACGAGTTCGATATTGGACGGCCAGTGCTGTTTGCTTCGTAAGAGTCGATAGAAGTTCAGAGCTCGCTTCCTCCGATCGGTCGTTTCGCTTCGATGCAATGCGAGAGGCTTCCTCGGCAATCTGCTTCTCCATCTCAATCACCTTTTGTTGTTCCTCTTTGAGCTTCACGGCAAGCTCGATCGCCTCTGCATCCTTTTGTTTGGCATAGGACTTTGCCAGTTGCTTATACTTGAGCAATTTCTCCATTTCAGCCTTGGCATCTTCGTGGTACTTCTCGAACTCTTCCTTCCAGTATTTTCCTGATTGCGAATGTGGCTCGTTTAGGTCGACCGTGATGTCGTGGGTGCAGTAATCCTCGTCATCGGCCTCCTCCCACTCGTCGTCTGAAAGATCGTCCTGGCGCATCGCAGCCTCCTGAGCTGCAGATTTGGACGCCTTCTCCAGAGCGACATTCAAGCGAGTGCGCTGGCGCGACTCTGTTTCTTTGACCGCAGCGAGTTCGTTCGTCTTTTTGACATCCTGTCCAAATGACACGCGTTTCCTCCTCGTTGTTCCCGTGCCCGGGGTCAGCAAGATCCCCTGAGGTCGCTGCGGTGTCCGGGATTCTGAATCCATCTTCGTGTTCTTGTCTTTCGCTGCTCTCGTAGCCGAATCGTCGCTGGGTCGTGCCGGGGTTCCAAACAAGGCGCTTTTGAAGGCTCTGGCGGCAAACACTGGTGCAGGAGTATCGGGTTGATCAATCTGGGTAGTATCTGTCAGGAAAAGTCAGTAAGGATATTGTCGTGATCCTCCAAATAGAGGAATTCAGACCTCCGTCGTTGACTGTGTTTGGCGCGTCCTCGCCGCGTCTCAACATCCAGCCCAGCATCTTAGGAATTCGCGAGAGCCAGAGGAAGGGCGCTGTTTATGTTGTTGAGATGAATTGTTTCGCACCCGCGATCACAAATGAGGGGATGGCGACATTTATGGCCTCAATTCGCGGTGCGCGATGTTGGTTGTTTGGCAAAGATGATTTGTGAAAGTTGATTTGTTTACTTTCAGCTCCGCGCATCACGACAACGGCAAGGTACCACTGCCGCTAAGAGGCCTGCCAACTTTCCACGCAGCGCTAGGGCGGGATCGGGCAGCTCTGCAGCGGCTACCGCTCGGCGGTCCAGGCGGTTCGGGGCGTCGATTGGTTAAAGTTTAGCGGTCCTGTCGCTGGAAGAGCCGCCGTGAACCCCTCATCAGCCCTGTGGCTGCCTGTAATTCGGTGGAACGACACCGCCATTCTATGAGGTTGGCAACCTCCAACCCCCAGCCGGCAGAACTACCCCGCCATCGCCTTGCGACGTCAGAGGATGATTTCTTCATCTTTCATCCATTTGCTGGATGATTCCTTGTCCCGTCTTTTGTCAATATTTTTTTCCGTTTTTGTGCTACCATGGCTTCTCTCCTGTAGAGCGTCACGGCTTTTGCTGTGACACTCCTCTGGAACCTGCGCAATCATGGCGTGGAAATCATCCGGGGTATGGAAGACGCCCTTGAATCTCAACAAGCAGAACGATGAGTCAAGTTTTCCGGGCCTCCAGCCCGCCGCGAGCCCGGAGGCCACCAACAAGATTGAGTATGAAGAACTTCAACAGAATGAACTCGTTGCACTCGAAGCCATTTATGGCGAAGACTTCGTCATGCACACAGGAACTCAGAGCGCCTGGAAGGTAAGAGTCCCAAGACGTCCCCTTCACGACCCCGTCGGTATCCAGCTGGACATCCAAGGCTCATGGCCTGTAGAAAACAGAACCAAATTTTGACATACGGATAAAATCATCGAGAGACGAAGACTTTGCCGTCACACTGGCCTTCGTCATGACTGCGACGTATCCGAAATCCCCCCCGCTGATCGCATTGAAAGACTATGACCTTAAGGAAGTCACCCAGTTTAAGATCCAAAAGTTCCTCGAGACGGAGCCCAAGGTCTTTTCTCAGGACGAACAAGAGATGATTGATCAGATTGTCGAAGGGGTTCGGGATATCCTCGAGGATGCTGCGCAAGCAAAGGCAGATGGCAAACACCTTCCGTCCCTCGAGGAAGAGCGAGAACGACACGAGGCCTCGATGGCCAAGCTAGCGCAGGCGAAGAAGGAAGAGGCTGACCGCAAGAAGATGGAGGAAACAAAGGAAGAAGAGCGTGTCATGGCGGAGATGCTTCGGCAACAGATCGACCGACAACGGCAAAAGGCCAAGGAGTCAAAACGACACCCCAACGGCAAAACTCCCCAGCAACCTACGACAAGCACCGAAACCGAAGAAGTCATTGAGTTTGATCAGTTTTGCAATGCAACGGACAAGTCAGGGAACATCATCACGTTCAAATCTGTTGCAAGTAAATGCGATCCCAGACAGGGCTCCGTGTCGACTGTTTATACAGTGAGACCTGTCCTCGCTAACGGCCAGGGGAGTCTTACTATGGCACTCAAGGAAGCTGTCGTGCGCTCTAATGGCAAGGATTATAAAGAGTTCAAGGTCCAGCTACAGAGTCTCGAGTCTCGTCTTCAGGATCTCAAGACCGTAAAACGAGTACACCACCGTCACCTCGTCGAGGTACTAGACTTCAAGGTCCAAAGTGAGCTTGCCTCTGACCCGAGTGTCTCGAATGCATGGACTGTAAGTGTATTGACACCTCTGGCGGAAAAGGGTCCTCTGGAAGAACTCTTGGAGCTGGCTGGTCAGATTGAAATTGGCAAGGTGCGGTCTTGGACGCGGGACTTGCTAGATGCGCTCAACTTTCTTCACAACAAGAACATTGCTCATCAAGACATCCACCCAAGGAATATCCTGCTGTTCCGAGAGCCCACAGGTGAAATTGTTCCCAAGATCTCCGATTCCTGGTATCAGAGGGAAATTCACACAATCAGCTCGCACAAGCCAGGACTCCCCGGGCTAAACACTGCCAGGTCTGCCTACTGGCTTCCTCCTGAGATTGCTGGTGCATCAAAGCCTCAGTATACATACAAGACTGATATTTGGGATTTTGGTGTCGTTTTTGTCCAAATGATCTTTGGTCTTGATGTGCTACGGACATACTCCTCGCCTAGAAACTTGATGGAGTCACTGACCTTGTCGCACTCGTTGCACGAGCTAGTCAGCAGGTTTTTCAAGGAAGACAAACAAAAGAGACCACGAGCCTTTGAGCTCGGGTCCAGTGAGTTCTTAGCTACTGATGCACCGGTCCTCTTTGACGACGCTTCCGCAGTGTTATCGAGCAGTCCTTCCATGACATCCTTACAGGTGGGACTCCCTGCGAGATTGAGGCGGGATTCAATCACTCGAGGCCAAGCGATGTCTCGATATACCGAAGATTTTGTTGAAGAGGGCAGGCTTGGAAAGGGTGGCTTTGGAGAAGTTGTCAAGGCCAGGAAGAAGCTTGACGGGCAGATCTATGCTATCAAGAAAATCACACAACGCTCACAAGCCAGTCTCACCGAGATCCTAAAGGAAGTTCGACTGCTTTCCCAGCTCAGTCATCCCGCTGTTGTTCGATACTACAATACCTGGGTAGAGGAAATTCCGGACCAAACAGACACCGAGGACGATACCTCGACTGGTTACTTTACGGAAGACACTCGGGGGACCGGGTCTGCTGGTATCGACATCCAGTTTGCTACTAGCACCGGAGGTCTGGACTTCATGTCCTCCAATGCTAATGTAGATTTTGGATATGAAGACTCCGATGAGGACGATGATGACGATGATGAATCTGAGGATGATGAATACTCTGACAGTGACGTGGCCGTCAATCGAGTCATTTCGCCCGACAAGGAGAGGAATGCCGCTATCCAACGGCGAACTCGGTATCATCGATCATATCGAACCATTCTTTACATTTCAATGGAGTACTGTGAAAAGCGGGTAAGTTCAAGTTCTATTTTACCATCAATGGCGTGAATGGATTGGCTCACAAGAAATATCAGACTCTTCGAGATCTCATTGCGAGAAATCTGTACAAGAATACAACAGAGATATGGCGTCTCTTCCGTCAAATTTTGGAAGGTCTAGCCCACATTCATGGCCTCAGCATCGTCCACCGCGACTTGAAGCCAGAGAACGTCTTCATCAGTAGCAGCTCTGATGGCATCTACAACGTCAAAATCGGCGATTTTGGGCTCGCCACCAGTGGACAGTTTTCGGTGGACAAGGTCGCTGCCAACACTCTTGAAACAGATGATATGACGAGGAGTATCGGCACTGCCTACTACTCTGCGCCTGAAGTCAGATCAACCGTGAATGGAATGTACAGCACAAAAGTGGACGTAAGTACAACGCTCCCCCTCTGACTATTCGCGAGCTAAGAAATGGCAGATGTATTCTTTGGGCATTATCTTCTTCGAGATGTGCTATGTCCCCATGATGGGCATGCAGAAGGCTGACGTTCTTGGTCAACTTCGGCGACCAAAGCCAGTCTTGCCTTCAGATTTCAAGCCAGCTGAAAAGGTCCAGACAGAGATTGTGCTTTCTCTAGTCGACCACAACCCCAAGGAGAGACCCTCAAGTGCAGACCTCCTCAAGAGCGGCAAACTACCAGTCCAGATGGAGAGCGAGACTATCAGACGCACTCTCGCTGGGCTTGCAGACCCAAGCTCGCCATATTATCGCAAGATGCTTTCAACCTTGTTTGCAAAACCGATGGAGCCCACAAAGAACTTTGCCTGGGATATGTTCTCAACAGGTCCAAGCCCTCAGGAGTTACTCAACCAAGGAATCGTCAAGAAGGCGCTCATCTCCATCTTCCGCCGCCATGGCGCGCTGGAATACTCCAGAGGCGTCATATATCCTCGGTCATCTCACTACGGGGATAATGTGGTACAGCTTTTGGACGCTAACGGGAACGTACTTCAGCTTCCATACGACCTCACCCTAGGCAACGCAAGAATGATGGCCAAGCAAGCCAGCGGGCCAGTGTTGCAACGCACCTTTACTTTTGGCAGCGTCTTCCGCGATAAGCAGGATACAGGACAGCCTCAGATGTTTGGTGAAGTCGACTTTGACATTGTCACCACCGACACACTTGACCTAGCTTTGAAGGAAGCCGAGGTTCTCAAAGTGCTTGACGAAATCATCCACACGTTTCCTTCACTGTCATCAACATCCATGTGTTTCCATTTAGGACACTCGGATCTTTTGCAGCTCATCTTTGAGCATTGTGGGATTGAGCCTGCCTGCCGACGTGCAGCTGCGGACGTCTTGAGCAAGCTGAACATTCACAACTACACTTGGCAGAAGATTAGGATCGAGCTGCGGTCGTCAGCTGTGGGTGTATCAGCTACGAGTGTGGATGAGCTACAACGATTTGACTTTCGAGGTAAGTGATCAGAAGCATAGCTATTTAGAGTCTCGATCAACTGGCTAACGTCAAACAGACACACCCAACAAGACGTTCTCCAAGCTCAAGACTCTCTTTGAAGGTAGCGATATGTACCAGCGCGCCTCGCCCACTATTGCACATCTGAAGGAAGTCGTGGAGTATTGCAAGCGTCTAGGAGTTAGGACCAAGACCTACATCAACCCATTGAACAGCCTGAAGGAAGGCTTCTACACAGGCGGCGTCCTATTCTCATGTCTCTATGACAAGAAGACTAAGGATGTTTTTGCTGCCGGTGGAAGATACGACCAACTCATCAAGGAACATCGGCCCAGAATTGGGGGCCAGTTTGGAGAGAGGCACGCCGTTGGGTTCAGTTTGGCATGGGAGCGATTGGCAAGGGTTCCCAAATCTGGTGGCCGGTCGTTCCTCAAGAAAGCGGAGGATGAGGCAAGCGGCATGTTTAACTCTCGACGGGTGAGTCCAAAGTTGCGAATTTTTCTGCCATGTTTGTCAAGATTTGCTGACGATGCGCTGCAGTGCGATGTTCTGGTTGCCAGCTTTGACACCGCTCTGTTGAGATCTGATGGTGTTGAGCTACTTCAAACGCTTTGGGCACACGACATCAGTGCCGAAATGGCTCAGGACGCGAGGTCGCCCGAAGATTTGATGTCGAAGCATCGCGACGAGACGTACTCGTGGATCATCATCATCAAGCAGGATTCAATCCTAAAGATCAAGAGTATGGGGAGAAAGGACGCGCCGGATGTGGACATTCCCACGACACAGCTTCTGTCATGGCTCCGAGGCGAAATTCGTGAGCGCGATGCAAGATCAGTGGTGAAACTCAGAGGCAACAGCTCGCAGGCAGAACCGAGTAACTCGGGCGAAAAGGATCCAGAACAGCAGGTTCGAGTGCTGGTGGCGCAGACACGAAGCAAGAAGTTCAACCGTAAAACGGTGGTCTCGCAGGCCCAGGACAGCGCGAGCAGTCTAGTGCGGTCGTTCCTTGACGGGCCGATCCTAGCTATCGAGACGACGGACCAGGTCATGGACCTAATTAGGGATACATGTCTCTCGGAGCCCGAGAGTTGGCGCCAGGTTGAGCACAAGGTGACGACGTCGGAGAAGAAGTACATACGGGAGATCCACGACCAGCTGGATACATTGCGGTGGAAGTATGAACAGAAGAACGGGACGCGACATTCGTTCCTCTACAACTTCCGGTCAGGCAGTTGCATCTATTATGATCTGGGCACTTGATGTGGGCTGGAATTCAAGTCATTTAGATATGATAGACATGGCAAGGATATGATGTATGTAGACAGGCGAGCGGTTTGTCCCTCGCATGAACAGGTACCTTTGAATTGAATGAACACCACTCGACTCTAGTTGCAAAGGCGGTTTCAAGTAGAGTGAGCCAAGTCATGATGGGCATGGTTAGAGCAAAGTGAAACGCCTCTGATGCTGAACTTGGGGATGTTTCAGGTCAGATGGCCAGAACTATGCACTAAGCAACGACTCCAAACAAAGTATTGGGATCGCATGACGCTTCAGCATGATTTTTACTTTGAATATGCACTTCTTTTTTTCAAGTTCTGCCAGTAAGATGTAACATGTTCTCTTACAAAGCTTACCCTTGAGCTAACTCCAGGTCAGCAAGGTACGTATACATAATCTTGAGGAACGTGACGTGGCGATCAGGTACACAACACGCCTTCTAGAACCAGAGATCAGGAGATTAGAAAAACCTTGACCAAGCACAAACAAGCCATGGCAATTGCTGATCCCTCCTCCGAATCTCGGGTGTCGCGAGGAGGCAAAACGCCTCGGCGAACGGGTAGGTACGTATCGGTGGAGCCCGGGCGTCCAGGCGAGTGGGTCAAGGGACCACCCCTTCGACGACGTCAGGGCAGGTTCAAGTCATCGGAGAAGGAAGGCACGAGGGAGACTGCTGGGAATAGCGCCAAACAACAAGAAACCCCCTCCGTTCCTCAGGGAAAGAGAGGGGCAAAGAAACAAAACCAGGCACAAGGCAGGGGCCGGTTCGAGTGTGTGTGGTGCATGCGTGCGTGCGTTGTGCCTGTGTTGGCGTGAGCTTGCTGGGCAGGTGCAGTGCGGTCACCGGCCGGGTTTGTGGATTCCTCAGCAGGCGCCCGCGCCCCCGGTCCCGGTTCCAGGCGGCGGCGGCGGCCTGGCCGAGGTGACTCTTGCTTTTTTATTGTCCATGTCCCGAGCCCATTTCATGACTTGCTTTTCCCTTTTTTTCCTTCTCTTTTTTTCTGCCTCCTATTCACCTCTCACGTAAATAAAGCACAATAGGACGGGGAAATTCTCACGTTCCTTTTTCTTTTTCCGTTGCCATCTCTACTATAAAGTCGACGTCACTGGTTCTTCCCGCCATCGCATTCTCCTGCACTTCCTTCCCCTTGAGTAAACGAAACGGTCTTGGCTCTTCAGATCCTTCGAGATTGACCACCCTTTGTGACTTATCAGGGTTGCAAACAGAACCCCCGATATTCCTTCCCTCAAACGGACGAGGATTCAAACGCGAACCAACCAGACAATACCAAAAGGAAAAAGCGTTCGTCAGGCTCCCTGCGTTTTGGTTCTCCCTAGAAAAAAAAAGTCGCCCAGTTCGCGCCAATCGCCGAAGCCGCAGACGCCGGGCTCGCAAACCCCCCTCGACCGCCCTTTCCGCCGTTTGCCGCTGGCCTGACTTGAGCCTGACCGAACTTCGTTGGCGCCGGACTCGACTTGGAACAAACATCTTTCTTTCAACAACAACACGCTCGTTCGGGTTTCCTATTGTCGTTGCACAGATTCAGATACGTAATCAGTCATCATGGCACAGAAGCGGCTCATGCAGGAACTGCAACCCCTCCAGAAGGAGAAGTGGGTGAACATCGAGGTATGCACTTTTGCTCCCGTCTACTACTACTACTACTGCCGCTGTTGTACGTGAATGGACGGGCTCTAATTACCTGCTTGACTTGAACAGACCGACGACACAAACCTGTTTCGGTGGAAGCTTGGCCTATGGGTCGTCAACCCCGACAGCATCTGGCACGGGGCCTACCTCAAGGCCGAGATGCGGTTCCCCGTCGAATACCCTTACCAACCACCTACTTTCCGCTTCATCACCAAGAACATCTGCCACCCCAACGTCTACACCGACGGCAACCTCTGCATCTCCATCCTGCACAAGCCGGGCGAGGATGAGCAGTCAGGCGAGCTGGCCAACGAGCGCTGGAACGTCCTCCACGGTGTCGAATCAGTCCTCCGATCCGTCCTGCTCCTCCTCGACGACCCAGAGATCAACTCACCGGCGAATGTAGACGCGAGCGTACTCTATCGCGACCGGCGCTCCGAGTACAACCGGCGGGCAAGGGAGATCATCGACAAGTCCCAGAGGGACATCCCCACGGGCTCTAGGATGCCTACGCCGTCCGAACTCGCCCCCGCGCCCCAGAAGCCGATCGATGACGATGCCGACTTCTGGAACATGACGGATGAGGAGGAGGACTTTGGCGGCAGCGACAGCGACGAGGATATGGACGACTTTGACGAGGACGACTTTGACGACGATGATGTTAAGGATCAGAAGTAAAAATGCTCAGAGTTTGTCAGTGGCGTTACGGCACCTCTTATCCACCCCCCACCCCCTTCTCCACGGTTTTACATCCTTCATCTTTGTTAGTATGACCGGCATAGCGGGTTGATTTTTCTGTCTTGGGCGTTAAAGAAACGGACTGTCCCGGCCAGGACCAGTCCCATGGGCATTGGCATTGGCATCGTGGGGAGCGGGACAAACTGGCGGTCCTGGTTTTATATTTGATTTACCAAGGGGAGCAACGGCGAGTATTTACCAGGCGTGATTTCCCCATAGACAACGAGAGAATTTGGACTCATACTTACTAATACTCACCTCTGCCGCAAATACCTTGTAACCTTGACGTGATTCACTATGCCTAAGAATTGTATGTTGGCATACACAGACATGATTCAGTTATCTTGAGGTAGTGGCATTTAACATACGGGCACCACATACAGTCATCTAAATGCCGAGTCCGTCAAAAGCAGGCCCCCGGCTCTCCCTGTCTCTGTACAAGGAGCAACTATAGAACTCCATACCCTCATGAAACCATACCGACAGCCAGTCCGAGTAACCTGCCAATGCTTCCATGCCAGAAAAAAAGCAACCAAACAGACCATGCAACGCTTGTCGTCTGTCAAATATCTGAATCGTCTGTCGTAATCAGCTAGGGTTGATGTTCCGGAATCTCCATGTCCATCAAGTCACCCGATTCCTCCCTTATCGTCGAAGGGTTCCTTGACAGCGACATGAAGGGGGGCGGCCGTGCCCGTTCCTGCATCTCAGGCCCACGCACCTCCTCCTTCACGGGCGTCACGTTCTCTGTGTGATCGGCTCCTACGGTACTGGGCGTCATGGTGGCCGAGGTTGTTTCCGTCATGGGCTCGATCCATGATAGGGGCTGAGCAGGCACTGCAGGAGTGTTATCCTTGGAGCCGTCAAAGCTATGGACATATTCAGAGCCCCCAAAGTCGGCCATCTCAGTGCCGATTCGATCGTCTTGGTCCTGGAACGGGTTGTCGAAGCCGTTTCTGTCGTCGCTACCCAATGAGGCTCGGTTACTGTCCATAGATCCAGCGCTATCGGACCGGTGCTTTCTCTTGGATGGTGAAATGGATTCGACGAATGTTGCTCGCTTCGTCTCGCTTGCCTCGGACTTTTCGAGGTTCAGCTCTTGGCGGAACGCCTTATTCTCCGCCCTGACAAACTGTGCCAGCTGGCTTGGGAGTGGCTCTTTTGGTGCATTGAGAGCTTCCTCCGTCGCATAGACCAACAGCGGAGTCTTGGTCTCCAACCACATGTCGCGAAAGACTCGCTCGGTTTCGATTTTCTTGGACAGTGTCAGTCAGCATCGACTCCCCAGAGTCATCCTTGACTAGTCTTCGTACCTCCATTTTGACTGCCTGCTGCTCGTTAAGCGTATATGCCAGCCTCCACCACTGATCCCGGCGTTTGCCATCTTCATCCAACTCAATCAGATCCGCTTCCTGCCGTTGACAGACGTACACGATATTAGGTGATGTAACCACGCCACGGAGGAGGTACTTCTTGCAGGTCATCGGCTTCGGGCGGCCTGGCTTGTCCGGCACAGTCAATAGCCTTCCTAGGGCTCTCTGCTTAGCCATGATTTGCTCCAATTCGGCGTCGAGACCTGCATCGTGTAAGTTGGACTGCACAGAAGTTCCCAACCTGGGACGACTTACTCTTCATTCTTGTCTCAAGGTTTGCGAGGAGTTTCTCTGAGAACTGGATTACTTCGGCAACACTTGCACGCTGTTTTTCCCCCTTCTCGTTCATGTCGCATGGTGCAGCTCGATAATCAGGGAATTTGTCCGAGTCAAAGCCCGACTTCTGCATCGCTTGGAAACGTGCTAGGCCCTCCAGATAGCTGCTATACTCCCTCCACTGTTCTGACGCCTTCTTTATAAGCTCTCGTTTGTCGTCATATTTGCCCGAATCCCAGGTCTCATACAGCCGATAGATGTTTTCTTTCTTGCTTAGGACCCTTTCCATTTCCTGCTTCGTCTTACACCAGCCTTGCTGGATTCGCCGGGCTTCATCTTTCCGGCTTGTCAGATATCTTTCCGGGTACAGTTCTAGAGGTATCTCAAACGAGTCCTCTGGTCCGTCACCGCAGATGTTGAGTACAAAGACTTCTCCCATTTCCTTAAAAAAGGCCATCTTAGAGCCCTCTTGGATGCTGTGCCAGCTTAATGTATCGTTCCATATGACATGATCGAGTGCTTCGTATAGAGTCTTCATGTTGGCGTATTCGTTCTGCAAGTGCTCCATTTCGAGAATGCCGAATTGAGCGTCTTCGTCGTCGACACCGTCGCCGTAGAACTCGGCCACTGACGCAACTTGCATCAGGGGCCTGACATGATCCCAGTGTCTTGCGCGAAGCAGGTCGTAGAATTGCTTTTCAACGCCCAGACTAGGGTCTTGAGTGAGCAAATCTGTCAAGATAGAAACTGAGCCATAGCCGCGTTCCGTAGAATCAAGGAAGGCCATCAACCGGTGGACTTCCTCATCAAAGGCGATTTTGTTGTGTTCTCCGTGGCCACCTTCCCGCTGCGATCCCATTTTTGATAGAATTTCGGTGGACAAAAGCTCCTGACCCCTCCACCAGTCGGGGTGTTGCCCATAAGAAGAGGCGAGGCTACCAATTCCAAGGAGCAAATTCCGTACTAGGGGAATCTCATGCAAGATCGTGAGCAGGCCGCCTAGTTTGTGATCCCCAGCATTGGTATTCGTAAGAATGAGCAAAGCAGGGGCACCCGGGACCCTTTTTCTCTGTGACGGTGCATGTTCAATGACAGGGCTCTCCTTGGAAGGTCCTACGGGAACCATTGCCCAGCTGTTCTGATCATACTCAGTCCGGTTTGCCGGGCCGAAATACGGCGCAGAGGCCGAGGGTTCTGCAACACCCGACTCGACCTGTGGTAATGTGATGCCGGCTTCTTGGGCTGATTCTCGCAATGCTCGTTGTACATCGTCTTCCTCCTGAAAGCGGTCATTTGGGACGCCTACAGTCTTGGTCAGCGTATGGTCGACGGCCTGAGTAAGAGTAGTACCGGGCACGTGTGCCGCAGTCCATTCCACCATCCTACCCAAAGGAGATCTATTATTTGACCGTGACGGAGGTCTCGAAGGCGCGAGATGTGCGTAAGAATCTGGCGGCGGCGGAGTCACTCCTTGGATGATGCCGTGGTCGGAGGATTCGATGTGGAAGGCTATCAAGTTGGTCAGGACAAAGCCACAGAGGTACAAAGACATGACGAACAGGCCCCAGCGCTATTTTCGGTACCGTCTCTATCTGCCGTGAACATGGAATCGTCCCAGGCGGACTGGTATTGTTGCCGGAACTATAGTGGTTGAGAATGCATTCGACCATGAGAGAGGGGACCAGGGTGGGATCGCACCTTGTCCGGGTTATCGTAGTAGCTCTCAACGACGGTCGCGACATTGCAACTATTGTTCTGTCCCAGACAGATGTCAGTTGTTTGGGGTGTTTCAGAGAGAAAATAACTGGTAGCTGACCCTGAGAGCTCGTGTCACCATTGACCGATCGTCAACGGAATGCAACGAAGCAAAATCTATGACCTGGTTGATGTCCACCTCAGAAGGTTCTGTGGATGACATGATGCCGGATTTCTCAGCGAGCTGAGGAGACAGCCCAATCTGACGATGCGATCGCTCCTCTGACCACGATAGAGCCAACGAGCTTGTTTCGAATGGCGCGGGCGCTGGGAGGTGACGTCGAGGAGACAATACAAATAACGGACTATGGGATTACAAACGAGGAATGCTGAAAACGATGCATGCAAACCCGGCACAGGTGGTGACGCGGGAGGCGACAGAGAGCCCCAGCGTGGGAATGGGCCTTGTAGAAGTGGTGATGAGCCGTTATCCAGGTTGTCGAGCACGAGCTGTTGCTCCTCATGCTTGCAGTGGAGGTGCAAGAGGACAGCGGGTACGTACCGCCAGCTGCTGATAAGATAAGCGCATTGCTTGGTGAGGTCGTGCACGTGCGAGGTCGAACATTGTTGAAGAAAACCACGAAAAGTAACGTTTCCTTAGTAGTAGACTTCCAGTCAAATCAGCAGAGAAGCCATTATATGGGAATGAGAAACAGAGTACCTAGTTTGACTTGATGCAAGGTAGAAAAGAAATCCCGTATTGAGGGTTTGGAAAGTGCCTAGGAGTGCCTAGGTAAGGACTAGCCAATCTCAACAAGTGTAGCTGAAAGAAAACTACTGTTTGCCGCTCGACAAGAGAACCCCTTCTATAGTATATGAATACGATGAGGTTTTGGTCTTTTAGTGTAAGTCTATACCTAGTGTTTTACTAAAAACCGCATGGCTCTGTTGCTATATGTACATGTATTCTGACGTCCTGAGACTCTGTTCTGATGTCATAAATATATGCCTTGTAATGCATAATAACCTCATCTTCTGAATACATGCCGAAAGCTTTACAGAGTTTAGCATGCTCCAGGAAGCATGCTCTAAAGTGTTGTTGGAACAGCTCGTTTATGCGGACCCAACCAGCTTGAGTGGCTAGTCTTGAAGGACATCGAGGGAGAATAACTCGACCTTTGTGGTCAGAAAGTCCATACCTCGATTACTCCAAACTCAATTCAAGAACATAACGATGGCCCAAGCTCATTTCAGGTAGCATCGAACTGAATCCATCGTGGTCGATCATAAGATAGGCATTTTGTGTTGAAACCGGAGCTTGGAAGGTTCTAGAAGCTTCGATGACGGTGCTGGGGCCACCGGGAATAGTTGCATGGTGCTTGGGGCAGGGATGGGACTTACAAGTCACGCTTGCATGCTTTGTTTCACTGCAAAGGGTTAGGTTCAGGATGTACAGCGAGGGACTTGACAAGAGACGTCGTATACCTGCCTCGAGGAAAGAGGGGGAAATAATTGACTATTCTTTGTGTCGCGTCACCACTCATTCACTTGCAAAGTAATTAAATCTTATTAATTCCTCCGTACAAGGTGAACTTTCTTAGCCCCGCTCAAGCTGCCAGTTCCCGAAGGAAGCTTTTTCAAGCTCTAAGCCCTAGACTGGATTTTGGACGTCTGGGGCACTTCCCCCCCGCTGTCGCTATCGTCATAGGCCCCCAATCCTTGCAAGCGCAGTCAGGTATCGACAGAGGAGCCCGACAGACAGAAAATGAGAAAGCCAACCAGCAGATCCTGCTCTCGTCTTGCTTGCGGATAATTTCAGGTTCATTTTAGTTTAGAAGTAGGGCCGGTTCATTATGTATGGTGTCGATCAAGAGCAGAAAAAGGGATTTTTGAGTTGCAGGAGCCCATGGTGAAGAGGACGAGGATGGCTGAGAACTTGAACTTGATCCAATATCAGAGGTACCTCTTTGTTACAGTACCTAGAATCGATCGACGTCACCTCATCCTGGTAAAGCCAGCGGCCAGCGTCTGCTATCAAGTTCCTGTGTCTGAGTGCCCTTTTCCCTCCCTTGGAAGCTTCCACAAGGTCCCATGCCCCAGTATTTTCCAGCGGTAGGTGGCTTCTAGCGAGTGGTGTGCCCTGGACTGTCGTAGTGCTTCTCAAGCGTCACTGGACTCGCTCAACGGCGGATCCATATCACGCTCCTCTCAGCCGCCTGGCCAGTCTGCTCCATTCATCTTTTGTAAACTCACAATTCCACTCTTCTAGACCTCCGCCCTGTTTCCTCTCTTTCTTCCTCACCTCACACGTTTATTTCCCAAATACAAACCAAAAGACAGCAAAGGATAGCACACACTGTGCTTCGTTGTTGCTGGTTGGCAACCAAACAAAAAGCAACCCTCAATCCTGTTTTAAGCCTTCTTCCCCTCACTTACGATTCGACCGACACTCGCATCGCATCGCATCTCTCTTTGTTGCGCTTCCGCCACCTTGCACAACTTCCCCTCCGAATAATCTCAACAAGCACAACGTTGACCACGCGCGACCATGGTCAAGGAGACGAAGCTGTACGATACCCTCAACGTCAAGCCTGACGCCTCGCAGGATGAGATCAAGAAGGCCTACAAGTAAGACCCCAGATTCCTCCATCATTGTCGTTTTTGATTCAATCGGGACAGCACTGTCCGCAATATTAGTTTTGTATCCTTCGCCTCTTTTCCATGCATTTACATCCTTTCAATTGATTACCGTTCTGGTGTTTCCTTTTTATGTACACCCGGGCATTCTGCATGCATCAGGTCATTACTTGACCGACCAAGCTAACCACATGGCGTTTTTAGGAAAGCAGCCTTGAAATGGCACCCCGACAAGAACAAAGACAGCCCCGACGCAGCCGAAAAGTTCAAGGAATGCTCACAAGCCTACGAAATCCTCTCCGACCCCGAGAAGCGCAAGATCTATGACCAATATGGCCTGGAATTCCTCCTCCGCGGTGGCTCCGCGCAACCCGAAGGTGGTGCAGGAGGCAACCCCTTCGCCGCTGGAGGCATGCCTGGAGGATTTAGCAGTTTCAACTTTGATGGCGGCATGCCCAGCGGAGGAGGCACCCGAACCTTCCACTTCAACACGAGCGGTGGTGGTCCTGGGGGATTTGGTTTCAGCAGTCCCGAGGACATTTTCGCAGAGTTCATGCGCAGCAGCGGAGGTAGTGGTATGCATGGCGGCCCTGATGATGATGAGTTCCCTAGCGCCTTTTCGTCCTTTGGCGGTGCCGGTGGTCCTCGACGCAGTTCACGCATGAGATCCGGTTTCGGTGAACCTCGAGCCCGAGACACGACTCCCGAAGTCACCACAGTCGAGCGACCACTGCCCCTGTCGCTGGAAGAGTTGTATAATGGTGTAACCAAGAAGATGAAGATCAAGCGAAAGACATATGACGACTCGGGCAAGAGGGTGCAGACAGACCAGATTCTCGAGGTTCCCATCAAGCCAGGCTTGAAGAAAGGCTCCAAAATAAAGTTTAATGGAGTTGGCGATCAAGTTGAAGGCGGTCGGCAAGACCTTCACTTTATCGTCGAAGAGGTGAGCTTACCCCCCTGACACAACCCAAGTTGAATATTAGTAGCTAACAACCTTGCAGAAAGAACATCCTCTCTACAAGCGCGAAGACAACGACCTTGTCCACGTCGTAACCCTCGATCTTAAGGAAGCGTTGACGGGATGGCGAAGGACGGTGACAACAATTGATGGTCGACAACTGAACCTCGAAAAAGGAGGTCCTACCCAACCCAACAGCGAGGAACGATACCCCGGCCTAGGCATGCCCATCTCCAAGAAGCCCGGCCAGCGAGGCGATTTCGTCATCAAGTACAAGATCAACTTCCCGACGACCTTATCAGCAGATCAGAAGCAGAAGTTGAGGGACATTCTGTAAGAGCTCGGTCTGCTGGGGGTAAAGGGGAATTGGGCTGAGAAGCGTTGATCGAATATACGGTCCTTCGGAAATGCTGTTCCAACTGGACTGGACTGGTCCTTTCCCAATAGCGACAAGAGCCAAGGATCTTGGTCAATTTTCTGCCCAAGGCCTAGACGCTGGAATGTATGCCTCACTGTGGACAATTCAGCCTACCGGACGCCAGGTGTGCACACAGTCCAAACTGAGAGAGTCATTTATAAGCACAAACGGTGTTGGGGCGTTGGGGGACTAATGAGTAACGAATACAGAGCCAAGGAAGGGTATCGTGGGAGCCCCATGACTTGGCTTTTATCATGGCAAAATCCAAGTTTGCTGGTCGAAGGCGAGGTGAGGGGCGTGTGGTGTAGCTCGTCGACTGCATGGGGTCTCTTGATATCCATTTGATGATTGTTTTCTGTTCTTTTTTTGTGTTAGAACCGATATCTTACCTAGCTATTATAATGCCAAGGCAGGGTTGAGAGATGAGTTTTCCGTCCTCTGGATGCAACTACGGGATCGTGATAGATGCGATTATGTCCCAGATGTAAGAGTGCATGTGTGAAACAAGGAACCCCGAGGTCCCGGCTTCTAACTATGAAGCATCTACTCATCCTGACTGCTAACACAATTCTTCTAGGCCAGTATCTTTATGCCGAATCACCGAACATGTCCTGATTCAAATTCCCTCATGGCCAACGGGAACGAACCGAAAAGCGACAATGACGAGGGCATTTACTAGTAGCCCCACCGTTGCCCGCTGTCGATAGTATGGCCGTGGTGAACAAGCGGCTCGTCGGTTCGAGACTCCTGATCCACGGCGGTGCGCCGGCCAGACGCCGAGAAGGGTAAAACAGAAGAGACGGGGATACCAACGCATTGCATGCATAACTTGGGGCGCAGCGAAACATGCGAGATACCATACGACAAATCATCAGAAGCTCATACATAACCCATAACCGAACCAAGCCCTTTACGCCGTCCAGTAAACCCCCTGTCAACGGCCATCGGAGGCTAAAGGGATGACGCGGGCCGGTGGGATGGATGAAAACGGGCCTAAGTCGTTTAGCGTCCTCGGGCTTGTTGGCGGGGGTTTCCCAAACCTGCGACGATGACGACACTGGGTGGTTCCAGGCTGGATGGAGGGGGAGGGGCAGACGTGAAGCGCGAGGGGTTTGTTTGTATGATGGATTCCCACATGCTGATGATCATGAGTTTTGCTGGAGGTAGGAGCTATGCTTTTTGTACAACAATTGATGCTGCCGTTAAACGTAGAGTTATCCTTTATGATTTAGTAGCTAGACAGGCAATACTTGTCCTCTGTGTTTTTAGTTTGTTCAAATGCCCGCCCTGTTCATGCAACATGTGAAGCATGATCCTGTTGTTGTTGCTACTTCCCCGTGTCCGCGGGGTGCCCATGGTTGGTCCTGGTTGCGGTTGCTCACTCAACAATCTTACACCTGCCGTCACATCTGAGCGCGCTCCTGCCGCCTACGAGCCAAACAACCTCCAGCAAGCGAGGTAATTAGTCGCACCTGCATCCTCCCAGGTTCCTATTGCAGCTGGTTGCAGTTCCCTGGATAGAGGTGGCCTTAATTCTCCTCCATAAAACCTCCGTCCCCTCCCCACAGTTCGCCCCGTCTCTTCCAACTCTTTCTCTTCCCCTTTTGCTCCACCAACCTTGCTAGGCCTTCTTGATCTTGCTTCTTCACTTGCCCTAATTCCCTTTCTAGAACTTGCAAGTATTTTGTGCTTGCTACCACCAACCGCCAAGATGCCTGAGGTACGTCTTATCCCGAACTCCGTGTAATTCGCGCCCTGTATGGTCCAAGTTCCGCTAACCCATGATGCCAGATCACCGCTCTCCTGTTCGACTGCGACAACACCCTCGTCCTCTCCGAGGAGCTCGCCTTCGAGGCCTGCGCCGGCCTTATCAACCAGATCTGCGAGGGCCGCAATCTCGAGGTCCGCTTCACCGGCGATACTCTGATCAAGGAGTTTGTCGGCCAGAACTTCCGCGGCATGCTCATCTCCCTCCAAAAGCTCTACAACATTGAGATCTCCCCCGAAGATCTTGAGACCTACGTCCGACAGGAGGAGGATGCTGTCATTGCCAAGCTCAAGGAGTCCCTCCGACCCTGCCCCGGCGTCGATGAGCAGCTCGAGAAGCTCGCTGCCTCCAACAAGTACAAGCTTTCTGTTGTCTCTTCATCAGCCCTCCGCCGTGTCCGCGCTTCGGTCGAGAAGGTCGGCCAGGACAAGTACTTCCCCGGCGACGTCATCTTCTCTGCTGCTACAAGTCTCGAGAAGCCTACCAGCAAGCCTGACCCTGCCATCTACCTCCACGCCATGCAGAAGCTTGGCAAGAAGCCTGAGGAGTGTGTTGCCATTGAGGACAGCAAGAGTGGCACTCTGAGCGGAACCCGCGCCGGCATTAAGGTGATTGGTTACGTCGGTCCTTATGCCGAGGACAAGCAGCCCGAGATGGAGAAGGTTCTGAGCGACGCTGGTGCCGTCATCATCATCCGTGATTGGGCTGAGTTCCCTGCTGCCCTGCAGAAGGTTGAGGCGGGCGAGGTTTAGAGGGGGGAACGAAATGGCCAGTTTTACAGAAGACCCTGCTTTGTGGAATACCCAAACATCACATGTCGGTGACATAGCGCAAAGAGCTAGCCGCAGTAGATCCTATTTAGACTAATCCGACTCGGTTGAGAAAGTGAAACGAGGTTCTCGGCGTTGCAGGTCTTTCATGTGAAGATGTCTTGAAAGAGCTCAAGCTCTAATTGGTCGAAGACTATTACGGATAGTTACCGCAATGGGATTTTTATCATGAGGTGTGTTTATTTCTAGTACACTAGAATGCCTTTACTTGCGCCAATCCATGAGAAAGCTATTGACACTTTGCAAGGTAGACCGGCTAGGGTTCGCCTCTGGGTAAGCTGTCATGATTGACCCCAATCTCGACTTGATGAGAGTCTTGGTGAACGAGACGTCAGCTTCTGGGATTCTAAAGCTGCCCTTATCATCAAAAAGGTAGCAAGATATCGCAAGAGCAACGCCTACAGACAAGTCCCTACCCGAGTGACAGGCTATGATAATGCGCCCTTGGTTAGAAACTGCAAGAGAGGCGAGATAGTTGGATGCAAAGATGCAGATCTCGGGCAAGGCAGCGCGGAGATTACGGCTGGCTGTCTTGCTCTTCCCAAGCCCAACTTGCATATATGACTTGGATTGAACCCATGAGTCCTTTGGCGTTGTATCCTGCGATATTGCGATGCGGCATTCACTGGAATCAACTGAGGTAGCAAGGGGTAAGGGGCAGACGGAGATGTTTGGCGTGAGCTGCATGCGAGGCCCTTCGTCTTTCTTGCTAGCCTCGCGTTCCCGTACAAGACGCGATATAAGGCCTGGCAAGTCTGCCTCTGTGGTCTCAAGGAGCCCATCCAGGTTCTCCCAGAATAGGGGCGCCGTGAGACCATGCGCCCACATCTCTGTATCATCGGCTGCGCCCTGGATGTACCCGCCCTCGTCCATCTCGCTGCCTACAACGCGGCGGCTAGCCGTGCAGCAGATGACGGGGCGGAAGTCGTCAAAAATTGAAGCCGGGGCATCGTCATCTTTTGCTGGGAGAGAAGAGTCCGGAGTTACCCAGATGGGACGTAGGGGTTTTGTGAGACATGTAGGCAGGTCGAGATTGAGAGCTTTGAATGAGGCGAGGAACCCGGGGATGAGGGCGGATATTTGAGCGTGGGTTGTTGCGGGGAGGTGAGGAGGGAGGTAGAGGTTGGGAGAAGATGGGTGAGAGGGGAGGAGGGCGAGGTTGAGGACGGTGCACCAGATGGGGATTGTGGAGGAGAGGGCGTCGGGCATGCCTGGATGAGTTAGAGCATATTCGTCATGTATATGAATAAGGGGAGCCTACGTTTACCGCGGCGGGTAGAGTCGACGATGATGATACTACCGAGCCGTCAGTTTATATACACCCCGGAGATGAGAACTTCTTCGCAAAACAGTCAATACACGTCACAAATCACAAGTTACAATGATACGCACCCATCATTCTCCTCAATGAGCTCCACGAGATGCAAGTTCAGCCTCCTGGTGCTAAACTTCCACGCCCTCTCGTGGCCATCCGTGCTCTTAAAATACGCACTCGCCGACTTGCGCTCCGGCGGGATATACCAGCTACCGCAACGCTCGTTGGCAACCAGCGGCCGTGGCGCGTATGCGAGGGAGACTTGCTGGACAAATTCGGCGTCGTTGCGGATGCTGGTTAGGCGGTTGTGGACGGTGAGCGTGGTGCGCTTGAGGGAGGCCATGAGCTGGGACATGGAGGGTTGTTCGTGGTGGGGGAGGATGAGGTCGGAGAAGTGAGGTTCAGGCATGATTAGAGGAAAATATGGAGTATATATAAAAATTGAAAGGGTTATTCGAAAGACAGGAAGAAGGTGGAAGAGTGATTAGGATGTTGCGAGTATAAAGTGGTGGTGAGATCGAATTTTTGGTGGAGCAATAGAGTCGAGGGAAGCATCGTGGTTTGTGGCTGTTGATCCACTGACCAGCGTCCATCCAAAGTATAACCACTCGAACTTCTTCCCTACTAATGAAATGCTCAATGGGTGAATATCGAGGTATGTAAATCATTCATTACTTTTCATTCTTCATTCGATATATATACATAAACATCATCCGGTATTATCCGCCTCTTGCTTCTGTTTCAGCACCCTACTCAAGCCGCCACTTCTCGCCCTCTACCACAATCTTGATCTCCCTCTTCTCGTCGATACTCCGTCGGCCCGCCTCCAGGATGGCCGTCGTGGCAATCGTGTTCTTGAGCGTAGGAAGAGGCTTCTTGTCCAGGTCCTCAGGCTTAAGCTTGCCAGCGTTGATGGCGCGGCATCCGTCAACAAACTTCTCCATGGAGATGTAGCCGTAGCCAGTCTGGCCAGCAAAGTTGCCATCCTCATCAGGCGCGTACTTCATGTAGAAGGGATTGTACCACATCAGCTGACCGACAGAGTCGTCTGCGACGTCGTAGCCACGCTTGGCCTGGTCGACGCGGATCTCGCCATTGGCGGCGAGGTAGTGGAAGTACTGGTTCGAGTGCACACCAGCTCTCTGAGGAGCGGTCCACGATGCTGTGTAGACGCCGACGGCGCGCTTGCTGGGGTCATCCTTCTTCAGCCATGTGACGAGCAGCGAGATGGTGTCCTCAGTGGCCGGATCGCAGCCCAGGTCAACAGCAACGCCCTTGGAGGAGGAGGCTGAAACGGTTACGGGTACGTAGCCGCGCTGTTGAACCATGGAGTCGTTGATGTCAATGTGGTGGCTGTTGAGATAGTACGAGATATCCGAGTCCTTGCCAGCCCAGGCTTTGAAGGTCTCGAGCTGCGACTTAGGCTGCGACATGTAGCTGTAGAAGTAGTTGAAGTCGCCAAGGGTCTGGGCCTTTGCGCGAGCATCGGCGTAGGCAGGGTCATAACGCTTGTGGTGCTCAACATATACATAGACACCCTTCTTCTGAGCAAGCTCGACAAGCTCCTGGTGCTGCTCAAGGATCTTCACGGCAGGCTTGGTGAGCATGACGTGGATGCCGCGCTCAATGGCGTAGCGGGCGATGGGGTAGTGGGTAGGGTCCGGGGTGAAGATGGTGATGGCATCACCAGGCTTGAGGGAGTCAATAGCGGTCTTGTAGGCGTCAGGGTCGACCTTGTCGTTATCGGGGAAGGAGTCGAAGGAGGTGTCGAGGTTGTTGTAGACTTGGCTGATGTTGTTGTGAAGGTGTTCGCCTGGGGGTGTTAGCGGTCATGACAATGAAGCTGGTATGAGAGGTGGGGGGGAACATACGAATGGCGGGGAACTTTTTGCCATTGACGCCGACCATGCCAAGCTTATTGACCTTTTCGCGACGGCGCAGATCAAAGAGACTGAGGCCGACGACACCGACCTTCTTGTCTGAGCCAGAGGCACCCCCGCCGACAAAGCCGGTGGTGTACTCGCCAGTACCGATCTGTGAGCGTGAGTTTATTGTCGTAACCCAATTGCGACTACATTTTCAAGATACACTCACCATCAACACGTTAAGAGGCTCCATGTTGAATCTGAGAATTTGTTCCGAAAAGAATTGAGAGCAACGGCAAAGGAAGGGAGAGAGGTGGTGTTGATAATGATGAGGGGCAGGCGGGGGAGGGGCAGGAGCTATGATGAGGGTAGTTTCAAGTAAAGAAGCCAGAAGAAATCACATGCACCGATACAGGAGCACACAAAGTGGCTATAGCTCTCTATGCGAACGAACAGGTGGAGATTATGTGAATAATAAAGCCTCTAGAGACGAGTGAAATCATGGAGAATTGGTCTGGACATGAGGTTGAATATGAATGTTTCGCTCATGTCTCCGGCATCGTCGAGCTTTGACCTGGGGAAGGTTCGGGGTTCTAACCGAACGTGAGGGGCAGCAATTGGAGGATTAATTGAGCCCCGCGCAGTTCCCCCAATCCGGTCGCAGCAAAGCTCTTGTATGGAGTCATGATGCCGGGTAAATCTCATGTTGATGCGCTCATGTGAGGGTGGGGAATCTGCGATTCTGGTGAATCTGGGGGAGGGACAAGGTGAGTCTGAGGGGGATTGGAGGCTGGAGACGCGCATGGCATGGTATCATGAGGTGAAGTTGGATGTAGGTGATGGCCACCCACTAACGGCTATAGATATCGGGGGTGGAGAAGAGTTGGAGAGATGGGAGTGAGGATAGCGTCTGGTCATGACTCCCAGGCAGAAAAAAATGGATCAAGAAGAAACCCAGTAAAAGTCTCGAGCTATTCCTTCAAACAGACACCACTTGATTCGCCTGGAGCAGATTCAAGAGAAGGAGTTCAGAAGCGAGAGCCACCCCCAAACCATCCGATCCAGTTGCTTTGCGAGCGAATAGTGAGCCATGGAAGGGTCAATCCAACCCCTCCCCCACCCCCACGGTAAGACTCTCCTTCCCCCGCATTCCCTGGCAATATCCGACTGCCAATCATGAGCAAGGTGATTTGGTTTCACAGTGTGAGTTTGAAGGTAGGGTTAGGAGATGGAAGAGGGCAACCTACTTCGTTCTTAGTCCTTAGCAATGCAAGCCAAGGTGACACAAGGCCGGCGGACAAGGTACTCATGCACTCCCAATAGCCCGTGGTTATTTTCATCACCAAGTCCCTTCCTCCTCTTCTACTTTCTGTCCATGTACCGTGAGAACTACGAGCCATCACTGGTGGAACAACTGTTGGGGGTAACCCCCGAGAATTCCCCGTCCACTCAACGTCAACCCACTCCCCCCCCATCAACACCAAGTTTCCGCATCACCACAACTTACACGCTACGGCGTATACACACACCCAGCCCGGTTGACTTCTGGAGAAATTGCTCTTTAGGATACCCAGCCGCCCCGGGTCCGGCTTGGTTCCATCATGTACTTGCCTCTCACACTAGAGAAATTGCAGCTCGCGGCTCAGCGAGATTAACCACCACCGGATTCCCATCCCGGCTAGACAACGACATGGGACCAGCATCACACCGCGGGATGTCGAGCATGGATCCCTCGAGAATCCAACGCCTCTAGAGCTTCGTCGTTTCAGTAGCGTTACGCCCATTCCCGTCAGTCCGGTTCCCCATGCCGGACTAGTCCAGGAGAGAAATCGCCGACTTCTTGGACGTTCGATGAGGATGCACCCACGGGATATCTCGTATCACAGAGCACCCTCTGCCGGTCGTGGTTCACTTGATCTGAAAGTGCCGATCTCGCATTCCCTCTCATAGGTCACTCCCCCGCCGCCAAGAAGGTCATCCGTCAGATTCGTGATGCGCCTCCATCTCATCGAGTCCTCAGCTACAGGCAGGCTATAGACGGGTTGGATTGCCTGTTGACTAACGACACTAGCACCTCTGTCTCGATCCATTCGTTTTATTCAATCGCCTTACTAGGGTTCCACCAGAAACCTGTCCCGACGTATGACAATCTCGGCATTGTCCTAGCCAACACATGGCTTCTCACACGTTTCTCTTACAGATTGTCGCGCAATCCGGACGCTGCGAGACCCAAAGACCCAGTGGTCGTCTCGACTTGCATTGCATGCTCCATCAAAATGTCACGTCCTTGGGGGACAATCGAGCCAATGCCCGCCCGAGACCTTGTGCACTTGACTTTCCGAGGCGAATCCACCCCCAACTTTAGCCTCACGCGCGCCGCAACCATTAGCTCCCGAAAAAGCACTCCTCGGCTCGCATTGTCGCCTTGAGGCTGCTATAAAGTCCCTCGGGCTGCCTTGTAACCCTGGTCTTTTTGCGGTTGGTGTTTTAGATCCATTTGTTTCTCACTCATTCACCTCTGTGCCGCCCATTCCGTGGTCTCTCAATCCTCCATCTCGCCAAACCGACATCCCCCCCACATTCGTCATGACCACTTCTAACGGCGTTGCCAATGGCTCTACAAACGGCCACAATGGCCACTCTGGTCCTCGCCGTCCGCTGCCTACTGGCATCTACGCCCCTACGATGACTTTCTTCGACCCCGAGACTGAGGAACTCGACATCCCCGTCATCAAGAAGCACGCCCAGCGGCTGGCCAACGCTGGTCTTGCTGGTCTCGTGACCATGGGCTCCAACGGCGAAGCTGTTCACTGCACCCGCGAGGAGAAGCTTGCTGTCACCAAGGCCACCCGAGAAGCGCTGGATGAGGCTGGTTTCGAGTCTACCCCCATTGTACTAGGAGCCACCGAGGGCAGCGTCAAGGGCACGATTGAGTTAAGCAAATTGGCATTTGATGCCGGTGCTGATTACACTCTGGTTCTTCCTCCTTCCTACTACCGCCCCCAGATGGACGAGGAGGCCATTTACAATTACTTTACCGACCTCGCCGATGCAAGCCCCATTCCCATCATCCTGTACAATTACCCCGGGGCCGTATCCGGCATTGACCTGGACAGCGATTTTCTCATCAAGCTCGCCCAGCACCCCAACATCATCGGCACCAAATTCACCTGTGGAAGCACCGGAAAGCTCACCCGAGTAGCCCTCGCAAAAGACGCCAAGACTCCCTTCCAAGAAGGCTCCGGGTACATGGCCTTTGGCGGTATCGCCGACTTCACTATCCAGACTCTAGTGAGTGGCGGCAGCGGCATCATCGCGGGCGGTGCCAACGTGATGCCCAAGTCTTGTGTGCGCGTCTGGGACCTGTACGTCAAGGGCAAGAAGGACGAGGCGCAGGCACTCCAGAAGAAGCTGTCCAAGGGCGACTGGGTGTTGACCAAGGCGGCCATTGCCGGTACCAAGTCGGCCATCCAGAGCTACTACGGCTACGGCGGCTACCCTCGACGACCCCTCAAGCGTCTCTCTCCTGAGCAGGCCAAGGCGATTGAGGAGGGTGTCCGTGAGATTATGGAGATTGAAAAGTCACTATGATTCATGAGGTGTGAAAGTTGGGGGTAGATTCAAGGTCGTTTCATCTCCCAGGAAAGAATGTGGGAGTTTGATAAGAGACCAGTAAGGGATTTGCATAGCGCTGCATTTAATCTGAATTGAGGGCATTATTCATGTCCTGCTGGTACTATCCAGGAGTCTCAATGAGAAAAGAGTAAGTGTAGCTGAATCCGGCAATGACCCGGGAGAGTAGGATGAACGTGGAGCTCTGACGCCCACAGTGTAGCTTGGTATATGATATCATGAGTATTTATAGAATTGAATGAATCTGGAATGAGTTTCGACCCTTACATTGGTTTTGTGTGGGTGGCTTGACATTCTCCAACAGTGTATCAGCGCTAGGAAGTCTAACTAACCTTCTAACTCGAATCGGGCTTACACCTTAGTCGAGTCTACTATTCGACACAACAGTTAAGACTCTTATGGCCCATTAAATATTTTATCTGGAATATTTAAATACTCATAACCACAGCTGGCTCAGATCAGTATTCTCTCGTCATCTCATCCCGCGTGCACCCCACGTCCTGAGCCGTAGCAACATGGTCCAGGTTGCTCAACTCCGTTCTCGGGGCAAGCTACCCTGGATCGTGACACCGAAAACCGTCAACGTCATTGGCTGCTGACGGATCTACACTCGACCCCCCGCATCCGATAGGCCGATAACCACCGACAATAGCTTCCATTATTACCCAGCCCCCCCTGCGTGTAAGCACACGACCTACTTCCTCCATTAATCATAACAGCATCTATCCACGAACATATAATATCCCCTTTGGCCGGGCATACAGCGTACACTTTCTTCTCAATTGGTTTGATACCACTGGCTGATAGTGACAATGCGTGGGAACGCGAGCGGCAGTGCGCCTCGACGCGCTGAGGATGACGTGCAACAGCAGAACGATGAGCGAACTCCATTGCTCAAGTCAAAGGATTCAGCTCAGAATGGATGCCCCGAACCAGCAAGTGAAACCCCCGGTGACGAAAGAGAGCGAGGCATCCCTGAAGGCCAGGAAGAAGAGACGACCGTTCTCGCCGAGGAGGTGTCGTTCACCAAGCTGGCCCTCATCTTCGGCACGGCCTGGGTCGGCGTTTTCCTAGGCGCCATTGACTCAACCATCATCGCGACCCTCTCGGGGCCCATCTCGAGCGAGTTCCACTCCCTGAGCCTGCTCTCGTGGCTTGCAACCGCCTACCTCATCTCCAATGCCGCGTGCCAACCCATCTCAGGCCGTCTGACTGACATCTTCGGCCGTGGACCCGGTCTCGTCTTCAGCAACATCTTCTTCGCAGCGGGAAACCTCATCTGCGGCCTGGCGCGCTCCGAGTCCGCCATGATCCTTGGGCGCGTTGTTGCCGGTATTGGAGGCGGCGGATTGATGAGTATCTCGACCTTCCTCGGCTCGGATTTGGTGCCGCTACGTAAGAGAGGTATCGTGCAGGGCCTTGGCAACATTTGCTACGGCTCTGGAGCTATGTTGGGCGGTGTCTTTGGCGGCCTCATCAACGACCACACTGCCTGGGGTTGGAGACTGGCGTTCCTGATCCAGGTTCCTCCCGTGCTTCTCTCCGCTGTGGCCGTTGCATTCTTGGTCAAGGTGCCTCCGAAGCAGTCAGACAAGTCGTTCCTTGCCCGTATCGACTTTCTTGGCGCCTTTCTGACATCATCGTTCCTGGTGTTGTTGCTTTTGGGACTCAACTCTGGTGGCAATCTCGTTCCCTGGACTCACCCTCTCCCTCTGACGACAATTCCTTTGGCCGTCGTCACCTTTGGCTTGTTTTTGTTCTGGGAGAGCAGGGCCCGTCAGCCAATTATCCCCGTCAAGCTGCTCCTTGACCGGACCGTTCTTACTGCGTGTCTCTGCAACCTGGTCTGCACCATGGTTGTCATGGCGGGCATCTTCTATGTTCCGCTCTACCTTCAGGTGCTCGGCAGCAGCGCAACGCAATCTGGAATCCAGCTCTTGCCGTCTCCGGTCGGTATCTCTGTCGGCTCTCTCACAGCCGGCTATGTCATGAAGAAGACTGGACGATACACCAAGCTGGGCATCACGGGTCTGCTTGTTCTCATCCTGGGAGTTGTCCTGTTCACAGTACAGAACCAGCACAGCCCAAAGTGGTTGACTGCAATTGCCTTTTTCCTAGTTGGTGCTGGTTACGGGTCCATGCTCACGACCACACTTTTGGCTTGCATTGCTGCCGTGGACCATTCCCAGCAGGCTGTCATAACCTCTGCGACTTGTAAGCCGACCAAATCCTTATTAAGCACGCCTTTTCTAACGGATTCTAGATCTCGCACGAAGTCTTGGTGGCACCGTGGGGATCACTATCGGCTCCGCTGTCTATCAGAACATCCTCAAGGCCCGTCTCTGGGAGAGGTTTGGGGATAAGCCCGGTGCTGCGGACGAGATCCGCCGAATCCGGGATGATCTTGAGGAGCTCAAGCATCTGCCGGAGGGGTGGTACGATGGAGTCATTGCGTCGTTCATGGAGGCGTTCAGGGGCGTCTGGTTGACACTGTTGGCCCTGTCGATTTTGGGACTCATTTGCATCTCCCTCATGAGGCAGCACACGCTGCACTCGAACCTGGAGAGACGATAAATGCGGATGGATATTGACATATGGATGGGGCTTGATTGGCCTTGGAAGTGGTCTAGATTGTATATCAACAGGCGGAAACTTTGCGAGATAGATCTTAGATTGGAAATAAGGCCATGGAGAAATTTCAGGCCATTGATTCACTGCACTGTCAGAATTGGTGAATGCAGTGTTGACAGTGCCAACCTATTCCACTGTCGGTCGCTCTGCAACAATACCTGCATTATTCTTTCCTGACAACACATCGTCTTCACAACATCATCACCATCGTGAAATACTGCCATCACGACCCTGTCCATCTCGCGCTTTCCTTTTCGACCAAAGAGAAGTAAGTTGCCGTGTCGGCAGATTTGCATCACCGCCACCAACATTGTGATTCTTCACAACAGTCTATTCATGACCCATCTCCTGCGGCATCAATACTAACCATCGCACCCTTGCTCTCTAGCCCTAGCCCCAAGCCGGCCTCATTCACCATGAAAAAGGCCAAGGAAGCTAAGCGTGACAACCATGTCGGCCACAACCATGACGATGGGCCCTCTCTCGGCGATGCCCGTTCGAGCCCCGAGTCCTGCTCCAGTGACGATTCAAGCATCGGAAAGGCAGACGACACAAGCAGCCACGCCATCGGCGCAGAGGCCCTCTCTCTGGAGCTCACGGCCATAGAACAGAACATGCCTCGCGACTATATCCGCATCGCCATAGGCTTCCCCTGCGCCAAGCTCCCCTATGTCAAAGCCCAGATGATCGAGATCTACAGGACGACCTTCAGCGCCTTCTACAAGACCATCGAGCACTGGCCCTTCCTTGCAGGCTGCTTCAAGGTCTCTGAGGCCCACCCCGGAAAGAGGCTGACCCTCGTCTACCCCCAGACCCTGGATAAGACAATCGTCACGCGGCTGTTCAGGATGATGGAGCCCCACGGGCCCGTCAAGCCAGCCCGTTTCAGAGTGTACGAAAGATCGGTGGACTTCTTTGGCAAGGAGCGCTTCCCCATGGAGGACCACGACCCTGCGCACGCCAGCAGCTTCCCGCCCGTGGCGCTCACGGGCAGCCTGGTCGGGGGCATGCTGGTGCTGGGGTTTGCGTTCAGCGAGGTCATCTTTGACGGACAGTTTATCCACAATTTCTTCCGCGAGTTCCTCAAGAACACCTACAACAGTGGAGCCAACTACCCAGGTTTGTGATTCCGGATACGGACCTGCGTCACCCAGAGACAATGTTGAGCTAATGCGTGTGGCAAACGCAGTGGTTGAGAGAGCTATCCCTGAAGGGATCCGTTGTAGTCTGGACAACAAGCATGACTTTCCCTATCGGCACTCGTTCAGAAGCACTATCCCAAAAGTCTTGAAGCCTCACAGGGAATCAGAGTGCATGATCCTCCACTTGAGTGCTGTTGCTCTGCAGAACCTCCGTCGCGCCGTCCGGCAGGGGACCAAGGGAATTAAGATGACCGAGTACCCCCTGATTGAGGACTGCGCCTTTGCCTTCTTGTGGATCATCATCATGTCTGCTCGATCGAAGAACGGTCGTCTCGATCCTAATGATGTCGCTCGTGTGAATGTCATGGTCACAGGGAATCTGCGCAATGCGACACGCCGGTATCAGCCCGACTACTTTGGCAACAGCCAAGTTGCTGCGGTTGCGACCTGTGATGCCGCAACTCTATTAAACGAGAAAGATGGCGTCTCATTCGCCGAGAGACTGGCGCGGGCGGCGCACATCATCCGTGGTGCCCAGCGGGAGATCGACATGGACCACATGAGCAAGCTCTACGGCCCGGAGAAAGCCATCTCACACGCCGACCACAGGCTCGCATACTTCCGTGGACTCGCGCTCCACACCGACAGCCTCCGCTTTATGGATTGGTCGTGTTACGGCGCCTCCCACTACGAAGGCCATCTCCCCTTCGTCAACACCACACGGCCCTCTTTCGTCCCTTGCAATGACCAGCGCGAAGGTACCGTGATTCTTCTCCCACGAAGGGACGAGTATGACGGGAATGAGGACTGGGACTTTTTTGTGTGTCTGTCGGAGTACGATCTGAATGTGTTCCTGCTTGACTACATGAAGATGCAGAAGGATGCGGGTCGGTGGATGCTCGATCCATGATCATCAGGGACGAGTCTGGAATGGACCCTTTCCAAGAGGATTCGTGCCAGACTCACGCATTTGGAGGGAAAAGTGGTGGCCGGATTTCTTTGACAGCCCGAAGCTGAGAAGCGGATATCCAGTCGAGACGTACGGAAGCGGTCGTGATGGTCCAGACTCGGAGCCAAGGCGGATGTAACTAAAGCAGATGGAGCCACACGCAGCGGAAAAGATACTTCTCTATGTAAGCCGAATCACATTGCCTTGTCGAGAAAGCTGTGTAACGCTGGCTCTGCCTGCCAAGGCTGAATAGACCGTTTTGAGAAGTAAGCTTTGGCGTCTGCGGGGCATTTTCCTCTTTTGAGGTCTCTATGACAGCCCACCGAGACATGATCTTCGTTCACGGAACTGGGGAGAATGTAGCAAGGCAAGACAGTGTTTCCCTTCGTAGGGGATATGTGGTCCATTTGTCCCTGCTGGGTGTCTACTGACAACCTCCATTCCAGGTGTGGCCTTAGATGCAGTTTGCGAGACATGGCCTCCCACTTCAAGATCATGCCTTGAGCCGAGGGAGACAGCTTCAAGCTTGGACACCCACGTCCCCCGCATTTTCGCGGATATTGGACGGACTCTGCTTAGAAACCGTAGGGCAGACGGGTGACAATAGTGCAAGACGGCGACGCCGTGAGGGCTTGAGCGGTCGTCTGGCTAGAGATAGCTGCCGTCCACTACCGCGATTATGTGGGGGTAACGGGGAGCCTTTGGGGCTTTGGACCAGACACTGGTGGCTGGGTATGACCTAGCCTACATCTGTTGAGGGCCATGGAGTAAAGATGTGTCAATGATTGAGTCAGCCGCCGTGAATAAGCCAGGCCCAACACAATGGCAGAAGCAGACAGACCGGAGCAGCGGTGGGCTGGAAGAGAGATGTGACTGCGAGGTCTAGAATGTGAAGATTGTCTCAGACAACTCGACTGGAGGGCTTGGGAGGAGCTGACTGGTCTAGAACGCCACTGTGGCCGCATTTGCCAGCCGCGCAACTGGAGGACTGCCTGCCTGGCACTTCTCACTTCTGAGAAAGGCATGATGTAGAAAGCGTCCTGCCTGACTGTGTCATGGCAAAGTTGTGCAAAACAGCCCCGGAGTGTTGTGGCGGATGAGAAAGTGTGGTGGCTCGGGGGTCTCGTCGTAGATGGTGCAAGGCAATGATGTATGGAGCAGCGCCTTAGGGTGAAGCACAGACGAGCACAGATCAACTCTTGTTGTTATTCTCCGATACCATGAGCTGGTGGTGGTGGCGAGAGTGTGAGTATCGTCACTGGCCTCACGTCTACTTCTCCCCCGTGGTGTTGGTGGTGGTGGTGGTGATAATATGAAAATGATCATGATACGACCAAGTTTTTGGATAATGCTGTAATCGATCATAACTCGGCTTCTGCATTTCTCACTGTCGAGCCACAAGATATCCCAATCCGTATCGCAGAGAGCTGCATCGGGGTAATGAGCATCCCGTCTCCACAAGAGACACTTCCCAAAAGACCGTTTGGGGGGAGCTGTAAGCTTCCTGCCAAGCCAATGCTTTAGGGCTAGTAGGGTCGACGCTTATGCAAGCCATCGGAAAATTATAGAGAGCTAGTATGGCCTCTCAAGGGATTACCGCATCCCACGCTCAAATCTCCTTGGTCAAGAACCGATTAGCTTCCGGATGAGTATGGAAAGGCGCACATACTCGGGAATAGCCCAGCCCTGAAGGTTTCCTTGGCATTAGCTGCAACTTCTGCATGTGGTAGCTCGGGTAGGAGATCGTAGATGACAATGCTCATCCGTGCCAAGGAGAGTTGTTGAGAGAATGCCATTGTATTGACAATAAACCGGCTGGCAATCCCTTGAGATCATCATCCAGGGTCTTCAACAGCCAGGACAGTGCAAAAGATCTTCCCGTTTTCCCAAAACGAACGTTCGGAATAGCAACCGAGGAGCAAGATACGTCGTCATTGGGTCTGAGATAGCATCTGCCACTCCATCTCCTCTCTAGCAAGAAGCCCTCAGGAACCAGTACAACCCCGCAGCAAGTTTGTAAGCTGTGAGAATGTCGTCAGGCCAAGTTGACAAGTCCGAATACCTTGGCAAGGTTCCGCCATGGAACGGTATCTTTGCACATCCGCTCGACAAGGTTTTGTTCTCTTGGCAGAGCGTAGCTCCAGATCTCACTCGCTCGGCCTGGGCGAGCCTAGCAAACGTTTTGCGTGACCCACTTCGGTTCCTGCATGCTTGTCGACTGAAGCGGCCGACTTGAGATCTGAGGCTGTCGGTCTGGATGGATGTGGATGGGTCACGTCAACTGGGTGACGATAGAGCCCCTGACCCGGATTTGGCTCTGAGATAGAGTTGCATGCAAGGCACCATGCAAGGGCCGGGGAAATCTTGGTTCGCATGCCGCCTGCTTCGCCCTGGATATAGATATTGATCGTAGATCCTGTCTTGGTTGGATCTTGCTGTCTCAGTCACTCAACAAAAACAACTCTCCACAATGAAGAACATCCTCCTCCTCGGCGCCCTTTTCTCAGTACAGGCTGTTGCCCAGCGATACACTTATACCACTCAGACTGTAACAGAATGTTTCAGCTCAACACAAACCAACTTTGGGCCTGCGGCGCCCACTCAAGGCGCGGACAAATATTGGACTGTCGAGATGCCCGAGTGTCAAGACTGCCACTGTCCTGACTGCACTTATACGCACACTTATACGGCGACACTCGACGTCTTTTCTCCCCAGGGCATCGTCAAGTTCCCCTATGCGATCAAGGAGATCTACCGGGGGATGTCGGCCATGCCCGCGGATGCAACACCAACAGCGATGCCGTATGGTTTCACTTCGGCTGTTGAGACTTGCAACATGTGTGGTGACGAGCCTTTGGTTGCGACCATGACATATCCTCGAGGCGGCCACCCATACCAAGAACACGTTCCTGCAGCTACAGCTGCTGCAGTTGAAACCAAATTCGAACGCCCTTCTACTCTGCAGACCAAGATCGCTAAACAGGAAGCGACTGCGGTTCCTTCGGGTGACGAGGCTCCTTCAGATACTTCAAATGCTTCAGGCACTTCAGGTGACGGAGACAAGACTCCTCTTGACGTGACTGTCATGGAGCAAAAGGCCACTAAGTTTGAGGGAACCGACAAGGGCGCCAGCAAGGGCGCCAGTGTCGATTTTTCCAGCTTTGGCCTCGACGGAGATGCCAGTCACCAGGTCGATGGTGGGGAGTCAAGGCCACCTGGTACTCCTTCGGACAAGACCAAAAACTTTTCCAATTTGCGGCTCGGGGCATCAGACGGGGCAGACGCGGCGCCTTCGAAGGACCCGGACAATGCGGGAGGCAGTCTACGGCCACCAGCCGGTGTTGCAATCGCTCTCCTTCTGCCACTGGCATTGATGCTGTGAGCGACATGAAGCAAAAACTAAAAAAGGGAGAAAAGAACAAAAAAACACAACTACACAAGAATGCATTCAGCGATTGGCGTTGCATATCTCATGGAGCATTTAGCGGGGATTCTTTTGTTGTTGTTAGTAATGATATCCACAATCTGCTGTCCACAGAGCGGCGTAGAGAAGTGATGCCGAGGAGGGAAATGGCCATCGTTGTTCTTGGATGGATAGCATTATCAAGGTGTAAAGACACCCACCCACTTGGGGTCTCGAGAAGAAAGAAGCTAGAGTAATCGCACCACTTAGATAGATACCCCTGATTAATAAAGCATCTCAAATGCGCACTGTCATCCTTTGCCAGGTTTCTCGTGGATGAGGGATGGTCTTCCTTCGGAATCGAAGCCACTGCCGAGTGAAGCCGCCGGAGAAGTTATCGACAACAGAAGTCCGAATTGAAGCTATTCCAAGACCGAATCGGGACGGAATCTCAGCCGATACCGATAAGCGGAGACATGACAAAGGCATGCTGTGACCCTTGGTATGCTGATTGTTTCAAAGTGAGATTGGGATGAACCCCTTTGATTTCGGGTTTGTCGCAGTTGTTCAATGCAATATACGAGGCATTATGATGAACTTTGTGGCAAGCATATCGTCTGGTTTCAATCCCATGACCCTGAGGCGATGATTTGCGATGTGGTTGTCAAGTGATTCCAGCCGTGTTGAATGAGATGCTCTTCGATGAGGTTGTAAGTGGATCCCACTGCAAGAGATGGAAGGCAAGGTTTAATGCCTGGAACCTAAGGCGACAACTGCACCCTTGGTTCTGCCACCTCCTTCACATGTGATATCCCTCCCTCTCAATATCTCGATATTATTGCCTGATAATGGCAAAATTGAATATTCATCTGACAAACCCCCACAGCCTCGATTAATATTTACTACTTTCAGTCAACATCTTTCCCCGCTCGAAATCCCGCTCAGCCCGAAGAAAAGAGCTCAGCTCCAAGTCCGGTCCGGGGTCAATACGCTTCTCCGTCGTCCCCATCCCGTCTGGCAGCTCCCGCATCATCCGAACGACGGCAACGTCATTGCATCCCACTGTAGTTGCGTAATTACTGAGGTAACCAAGAGGGGAGGGATGCGGCGCACTGCTGACGAAAAGTCGCATTCATGATGCGACCCTTGAACGGCAATTGCGGAGAGTTGTCGTCGTCAAGGGCTGCTGTCTGCATGGGTCTATCGCTCAGCTGAAGCAACAAACGCCACGGGATTGGCCTACAGCCCTCCCTTTGTGTGGTCCCCCTTCTCCAGTGGCGCAGCAACCGTCAAATCAACTGAGCGTGGCTCTGCAAGGCGGCGATGAGCCTCAGTAGCAAAGCCCGGGACGAGAAACACCCGTGGACGCAAGGCAGCTTTAGCAAAAAGGGAAACAGGGAGATTGCGCCCCTGGACCTAGCGGTTTAGTTAACGGAACTGGGACGGGAAGCGCTTTGCTGTTTGCCTTGTTCATGGTAAAGCTCCAAGCCACAGTCAGCACTTCCAGTGGCTCTAGCAACGCGTGGCCAGCCAATCCTTTCCCGTGGAGAAGCGCAGTGGAGGCTTGGGGGAGGGTCCTGGGCTGGGGCAGAGCCGGCGTCATGAGCCGCCCAGAAATGGACGAGCCCGGCCGCTGGCCAGGGAACCTGTTTCGTCAGGGTTCCAAAGATGGCTCTGCTAGTTGCTGGTGACATTGAACTTTGTCCAAACTCAGCCCAACACCCTCTTTTTCGCATCGTCAATAAACAACCAAAAGCTTCTTTCCTCTCCTGCATTTCCATCGCTTGAAACGAAGTTGACGAACCCCTCCAATATTTTTGCTCTTCCTTTTTTTTTCTTTCGTGTTTATCTAGCGAGCTTGGAATTGACGACGACCCCCTAGCGACGATTGATACACTGCCCGTTTAGCGCTTGCGACGACGACTCAGCTGAGAGCCAACAAAATACCACAGCTTGCCGTCGGCTGCCCACCTCCGGCCATTCGAGCCTCAGCTCGACCGTCCATCCTCCGGAAACCCCTAATCAGAATCATCACATCCGTCTTCGTCGGATCTCTCATCAGCCATGGCGATCGAATTTGATCCCGATATCGTCCCCAACCTGAAGCTTGGTCTTCACTCGTTCCAGATCATCTTCTCCTTCGTCGCATGGTGCTTGCAGATTGGTGTCCTCAATGCCAAAGATGCAAAGGTGACTGGCAAGAATGGCTGGACGTTTGGAGTGGTTAGTTTTGGTTCCCATGCTCTTATCGCTATTGCAGCTAGCTAACTGTGCTCTCTTCCAGTGCTTCCTCTCTGTCCCCGCCTGGATCTTCCTCATCATGACCCCCCGATGGGCTCGAACCCGCCGGTTCGCCCAGCCGCATGCCATGCTCGCCGTCGACGCCGCTTTCACCATCATCTGGCTGTCAGCATTCGCTACCCAGGCTTCTTATAACTCTGAAGGCGCTTGCGGCACGGCCTGCGGGATCAGCAAGGGCATTGTTGGCCTTGGCGTTCTGACCACGTACGTGTCCCCCCGTCCGCGATCAGGCTGCGGTTTTTCTCACCAACAACACATGCGAATTGCTTACTGACTCTTTGTGCAGCATTCTATTCGCTGGCACGACTTTTATCTCAGCCTACACCCTCAACTACTATAACAACCACAACATCCTGCCAGGCTACGACAACCGCCAGATTGGCAGCGACAACATTGACCCCGACAAGGCCGCCTTCTCCATGGCTCCCCATGATGACGAGGCCTACGAGCGAGTCAACATGGATGACAATGAGCCGCACGGTAACCCTTACGGCAGCACCTACCAGAGCAGCACCTTTAACAGCACCTCTCGGTATGGCGACGCCAACCCCTACAGCGCCGAGGACGATGACCCAGACCACTACGGCTCGGGGCCTGCTCGAAACAACACCCTCTTCGACAATGACACCGAGTACCACTCAGGCGGTGCTCCTCCCTCGATGCCTGCCAACTACGCCAATCCCCAGGGAGGCGCCTACAATGACGAACCCGTACAATTCCCTGCTGGCAACTATGACCGAACACACTAAAGTTGCAGGGGTGTAAATGAGACAAGAGAGGATATAGATTGGTTTCTTGTTATTTTTTATGGCAATGGTGTTTGTTTTGCTTGGGTGGAGGACAAACTTTTAGGAATCTGTCTTGCGTCTGGGATGCGGGTCATAGGGCAGAATAACGTCTCTGGCTGAACAAGGAGAGGTGTTTACGGCGTCATGAATTTGCGCTCAGGGGGAGACATGGCACTCGAGATGGGACATGTTTGGTGGCATATGAGGACTAGATATGCGGGGCATTTGCACACAACCAAGGCACTTTTGGAATTTTGGGGCAAGGGCGAGTGCATGTAGTTATTCTGTATTTGGGACAGTATAAAAAAGTGGTCGTGTAAATGATAACCAAGTGCGTCTTTATGATGTTCCAGCCCAAACTCCCCAACGCCGTCTTTTTTGTTGCAGGAACCAAAAGTCATGTTGATACTCCGAGCTCTGTGGATATAGCGAATCCAACCCAAACCCGCTGCCAATCATCTTCTTTGAGAAACACTCTTCATGCCTTGTTCATCTTACGAATCCTCTTGGCAATATCCGCCGCCGTCTGCTGCATGGGATTCAACTTGTGGTCCTTGGCCATAGCCGCTGTATCATCGCCGTACTTGGCCACCAGCTTCTCCAACCACTCCTTTTCCCGCGCACTCTGATGCCTCGGCTTCTTCTCAGCGGGGTTCCTGCTCTCCTCGATAAGCGTCTTGACGATATCCGTCGCATCGGGGCCGTCCTCAATGCCGCCCCATTCATCAGCCTCGCTGTCGTCGTCGAGCTCGTTCAGAGGGTCGTTGAGCGGGTTCGGCTTGGCATGGCCTAGGATGCGGACGATCTTGCCGTCGGCGTCGCGCTCCACGCGCGCCTCGGACACGATGGCGTTCTCGACGGTGGTGATGGCGAAGGGGTCGTTGGGCGAGGTGCGCGTCGTGGTGGCGGCACCACCCAGTTTCTTCTCTGTGCCGCCGGTGGGGGCCTTGAGGCGGGCGACGAGGCCGAGACGGCGGTAATTCTGGGCGAGGGTCTCTTTCTTGTTCCTATTTCCCTTGCATGTCAGTAGCTGCCATGTCTGCGAAATGAGAAGAGCGTTACCAGTTCTTTGCGATGGCGTCGTTGCCACGGGGGTTAAGGATCTTCTTGGTCCTGTTGGATTGGCGGACGGGCTGACGACCCGACCGGCGCTTCTTCTTTTGCAGTTCCCGACCCATGATTATAGAGGAATTGGGTTGTCGGATTAGAGAAATGTCGACAGAGTGTAGATGGCTAGTAAAGGCGGCGCAGGACGTCGAGGTTGCCCGCCAAAATTTCTGCGAGAAGCCTTATCGATAAGACGGCTGGCAAGCTACCTAGTCCGGAAGGGGATCCAGGGTTAGGGTTAGCAAGGTTGAAGCTTGACCTCAATTCTTCGGCCCAACTATAACTTTCATGACAAGGTCTCCTTGGGGAAAGCATGTATTCCGCATTTTTCCTCTTCATTCAGTTCCAAACTCGCACGTATGGCCCCCACCATCCGGCACCCGACAGGCAGCCCAGCCCTCTCCTCGAGCTGTCACGTTCATCTATCATGGGGATTTAAGAGTCCAACTCTGTGTCTGCTGCCATTAACTGTAATTAATCTCGGCACGCCATTTTCAATTGCATGATACTGTCAAATCTAAGTACCCAACGCCCCAAAGACCGTCATCAAACCTTGAACTTTCTAGGATCCAACTTGTCAACGCCAGCACTCTTGGCCGCCCCGTCAAACACAAACTCCGACATGAGCTTGCCCGTCCCCGGCCCGTTCTGAATCCCCCAGCACGTATGGCCCGCAGCAACAAAGAGACCTGGTACAGATGTCCTGCCTAGTAAAGGGCCACTTTCTTGACCGAAACGTATGTGCCGTGGGAGATAGCACGCTTGCCTAGCCTTGATAGGAGCGGCAGCCAGGACCGGACTGATTGTGCTGATATAAGAGATGATGTCGTTGCACTGAGCTTCGTCGCATTCTACCTGATCTGCCGTCTCCGGGAGCGGTACATTGGTATCGGGTTCACCTACATTCAAGTCAGACTCTCTCTGCACGCATGCACGCCGTTAGAGATGTATAGTCTTACCGCAAGCATATGCCTCGCCAAACGGTCTTGCATAGATCTCCGGGTCAACGCGACCCTTGTGCCTCCTCTTCTGCCCCATCTTGGCGCGATGCTCCGGTACAAAGTCTGGCGGCAGCTCGATATCTGTGAATATGGCGTACGGGCTGACCTCGGTGTCGTATACGACACTATGCGCCCTCAGACCCTCGATCTTGGCTCGGGGCAGCACTTTTCCTGTCCACGGTCCTGCGGCTACGATTATGTCTGTCACGGCGTCGATGGTCCTTGTCTCATCCGTCCCGCGATCTAGATACTCGATACTCTCGACGCCCGTCTTGGACGAGTTTATCTTCGTCACCTTGGCGTTGGTGTATACCTTAGCGCCGCCTTGTTGGGCGAGCTCAGCAATAGCTGTTGTGAAATGGAGGGGATGCACCTGTGCAGTCTCAGTCGCACCGGGCGCCCCCATCTCAGCCCAGTTGTCGATAATCTCGCGATCCACCCAGTCGAGATCCTTGGGCAGATTACCCGCTTCCAGCAGATCCTTTGCGGCGCCGTTCTGCTTGGGAAGCTTCTCCCAGGCTTTGCTGTCCTCGTCGACCTGGGCCTTCTGCTGGAGGGCCTTGATCTTGTCCCGCGACACGACAGCGTCAAAGCTTCCGCAGCCGAGCTTGCGGTAGCCCCATCTCCGAGGCCCGTCGTGCTCGGCGGCCAGCTCTGCATGCAGGCGGTACGAGAGCGGGACCAGGCAGTCCGGGTAGGCCCAGAGGGCGAGCAGGCCGCCAGCCTTGCCGGACGCGCCGGGGGCGATGGAGGGAGCAGCCTCGAGCAGGGTGATGGTGTGGAGGGCTGGGTTGAACTTGGGATGGCGGGTGAGGTAGTAGGCTGTTGTGCAGCCAATTATGCCGCCTCCTGGTGTCTGTTGTCAGCCTCGGTAGGCCCAGGGAGCGCAAGGCTGTGAAGAGAGAGAGTCTCAGGTAGGTAGTAGGCAGGTTAGTGGTTGGTTGGTTGGTGGAGAAACTGACCGACAACGACAATATTTCGCTTTCCGTCCATGGCTTTGGAGCCGAGGCTCGGGGTAGCTTGGTACGTATTCAATATTACTGAGTCTTTTGCAACGTTGGATTAAGTTATTGCTGTGGAATATGCCGCTTCACGCGCGCCTGGCTGTAAAGCTTGGCCGTTGGATTAGAAACGGTTCTGTAAGATATAGCCCGCTGGGCGGGTGGTGACGTATCGGATCCGGCCGCTATCAGGTAAAGTAAGGTACAAGCCGCGGGCGATGATGCAAGCGGGGCAGCCGGAGCTTTAACCGAAGCGGGGTGGATGAGGGAGGACGGATGGCTCTAGACTTGGGCAAAAGAATCGAGGAGGGGCAGATCGGTCAGGTGTTGCGCCGACGGTTGAAATGGACGACAGTAATTGTTGGTTTGTTTATGAATTGGTCGATCCGGGTCAAAGGGGAAGTTCTTTGTTTGCCATCCATTCACTTGACAGGTCCAAGTTTGTGCTTGGCTTAATCAAGCTTATACGGTAGCGCTTATCAGAAGCTATAGCTACTACTTCACAGTCATCCACTCGAGCTTGGCGCCATGCAGCTCTTGCTCTCGGGAGTTACAACTGAATGCTTCCCTGAAGGATTTCTTAAAAAAAAGTATCAAAAATAATTCCAAATAGCCATGCAGTTCACGGCAATGCAGCACTGCGTATTCGGTACCGGCTCAACCCATGAACCCGCCCGTCGACTCCACCCAAAATACGTCACCAATCCAATCCAGGAATGGGGACATCTGCCGACCGAGGCATGTGGATGGAGAGCGTATAGCAATGCCAATAGGAAGACCTGGAGGTCCGATTGCCCGTTGAACTAGCTGTTGCACCTTAACGTAGCTTACGTGACCTTCCGTGTTGCACCGTCCTTTGCTCAAGTGTCATGTTCCCGGTGGCGTGTTTCGGCTTCCGTTACACGCTGCGCAACAACGTTTGCTGGCTTAATAAATCCAATCCTCAACCTCCATCTCCTCTTCCCCACCATTTCCATCCCTCAACACCTCCGCCACCAACACTAGGAATTGGGCTTTTTCTTCTTCCAACAGCCACAATTCCCAATCAGACACACCATCGTCAACTCCTGCTATCCCATTCCACATAGCTTCCAAGATGGCTTCTGCCACTAGCTTTTACGACTTCAAGCCGCTTGACAGTACGTATCCCAACCCCCGCGTTGAGAGTTCCCCGCCCGAACTCAAGTTGCACACATGGCCAAGAAGTCATTCAACTGACCTCAATTCCCAGAGCGCGGCGAGGAGGTCCCCCTGGCCGACTACAAGGGCAAGGTCGTCCTCATCGTCAACACAGCCTCCAAGTGCGGCTTCACGCCCCAGTACGCCGGCCTCGAGAAGCTCTGGACGGACATCAAGGAGAAGAACCCGGACGACTTTGTCATCCTGGGCTTCCCCTGCAACCAGTTCGGCGGCCAGGAGCCCGGCACCGACGACGAGATCCAGAACTTCTGTCAGGTCAACTACGGCGTGAGCTTCCCCATCATGCAAAAGACCGAGGTCAACGGCGACGGCACCAACCCGCTGTGGGCCTGGCTCAAGGACCAGCAGCCCGGCCTGCTGGGCCTCAAGCGCATCAAGTGGAACTTTGAAAAGTTCCTCGTCGGCCGCGACGGCAAGGTCAAGGGCCGCTGGGCCAGCACCACCAAGCCCGAGTCCCTCGAGAAGCCTATTCTTGAGGCGCTTGCTGAGGAGGTCAAGGCCTAGGTGGATATCTGATGAAGTGACCTACATGGTCATCGCAGAGCCTCCTTTGGCTGATCTCCTCAACTTTTAAACATGAGATACCCGATTGAGAGAAGGGGGTGTGGACGAGTACAGCTATTCAGGAGGCACATTTAATGAGAGGCTATAGGGCTTGGAGTGCTTCAGCTAGACGACTTGATGATATGAGAACTTGATCATGAAACTTATCCCGTATCCCGGCTCCTGTCTGAACGTATGTGATAAAAGCCATGTCATCAGACCCTGACTCCCACTAGGCTAAGCTGTTGAAGCCCTTGCACTGGGGTGATTTGTCTGGATTCCGTACTAAGAGGATGAGATTAAGAGACGAATCTTGTTGGATTTATAAAGGCACCATCAAGGCCGTTCACTTCAAACTTGTTCACCGTCCCACTTCAGAAACGGAGAACATGGCTGTATATGGAGGTCCCTTCAAAGTAAACATACAAAATATGACTCGAGGCAAAACAAGACAAGACTAGGCAGCAAGTTTATTGATTGTCTTGTACATTAATTAGAATGGGATGAATTAAGGAGTGTGCCAAAAACTTGCTGCCTTGTGGTTATGGGTTCAATTCTGGGTGCCTAGACGTGCACGCTCTGTTGGCTCCGGAGGGTGACCGAGTTAAACAATTCCCGGGCAAGCATGTTTCGATTTGGTTATACTCAATGTTTCCCTTATTATGGCGACTGGTGTTTTTTTTTTTTGTTAAAAAGAGTCTTTTCTCTTCTTGACTCACACAATGGTTACCTGAGTCCAAGCGACATCCAGACTAATGAACCGCCGAAAAGGAAAACCAACTTGTCACTCGTCTTCGCCCTCGGATTGCCGTGATTTGCTCATGCATCCTAAGCCCAATGTGATGCCGAACCAAGCAATCACAATTTCAATTCTTCAGCTGAATCGCACTTACCCTGTCGCTCCATAGTTGCTGGGCCAGCCCGCCACCAGCAGCATCGACCGATGGTATGGCTTCATTTAGGCACCATCATTTCCAAGTCTATATGAATGACAGCAAGCTGTTATCTAGCAAAAGTCATTTCAAGAGATCAAAGCTGATGAATACAACTCTCCAAAATCTCTGCCTTACCTCGTTATTCAGTTAATTCCTCACACCCAATCATGGATCAATTCCTCCTCGAGAATGCTCAGCGCTATCAACAGCTAGTAGAGCGATTCAAGCCAGCTGCAACAAAACCAAAGCCCGGAGCTGACGGTGAATCTAATCCCGACATCACCATTGCCACACGGCTTCGGCCGATGCTAGAGGATGAAAAGGCGGCCGGGTTGTTGACTGGTGTCTATCCCAGACGCAAATCTCCGGGAACGGTTGACTTGCACGAGATGCGAAGGACCTTCAGGGGCGCTCCTGGATTGACTGCAAGTATATGGCCCAGGACAGTTGACCATTCTAATGCCATGTAGTCATCAAGTTTCCGCGTAGACAGAATCTTTGGTTCCGACGACACAACCGAAAGCATCTACCAAGACCTCGTCAAGCCCCTCGTGCCGTGGGCGTGGACCGGCGGTGTCAGTACAATGTTTGCCTACGGCCAGACAGGCTCAGGCAAGACCTTCACCGTCAGCGGTCTCGAGCGTCTCATCGCCGAGACCTTGTTCTCCGAGGACGTTGAAGGCAGCCGCAGCATCTTTGTCTCCATAATCGAGCTGGCGGGCAACTCCGCATCTGACCTCCTCAACTCCCGCAAGCCCGTCTCCATCCTCGAAGACTCCTTTGGCTCGACTCATCTTGCCGGGGCGTCCGAGTATCACATCACGGATGCGGCCGCGCTTCTCAAACACATCAACAATGCAGCTTCTTTCCGACGTACTGCATCGACCCAGAAGAACGACGCCTCTTCCCGGTCCCATGCCATTTGCAAGATCCGGCTTGAGAACTCTCAACTCCCCCAGTCGGACGATGGACTTTTGTATCTCATCGATCTTGCTGGCTCCGAGGCGGCGCGTGATGTGACAGCCCACACGGCGGAGCGGATGAAGGAGGCGAGGGAAATCAACGCCAGCCTTTCCGTGCTCAAGGACTGTATCCGCGGAAGAGCGAGTGTGGACGTCGGAGGAGCTGGAGCTGGGAAAAAGGTCTACGTGCCTTTCCGGCAGAGTGCTCTGACCAAGGTTCTCAAGCACGTCTTTGATCCCGCGGCAGAGCGTAGCTGCAAGACTGTTGTCATTGCTTGCGTCAACCCCAGCTTCTTGGACACGGGCGCTACCAAGAATACCTTGAGATACGGCGAGATGTTGAGGGTTGCCGTTCCCAGGGCGGCGGTACCCAAATATGACCCTGCAAAGCCAAGTTCATGGTCGCATGAGCAGCTTCTTGAGTGGATTCAGAACAATGTGAGCCCTCGGACCCCCTAATCCCCGACTTGATAAGTGGCAAAGAAAACTGACTGCTCGATAGTCTGGCACTCCAGCGGTATCTGCTGAGACACTCGCACCTCATGAGACAGGGAAACAACTCCTTCGCCTCCCTGCTCCCGAGTTTATCACTCGTTGTCTCAAGACACCGGATGTGACTATCGAGCAAGCCACTGCTTTCCAATCCAAGTTCTGGCGTCTCCATGTCGACTCTCAGCGGTCAGGCAACACCAAACGAGACACGGCCGACAAAGAAGCTGATACCAAGACCGGCTCGGACGGACCTGAACAGTCAGGCCTTTCAAGCCGCGATCCGCGGCCCGAGATGGCCCAGGTCCCATTCAAGGAGCGCCTTCGACCAGGTATGGTAGTCAGCTGGAACCCTGCGGATGACACTCCCGGATTCTACCGTCTCCCCGGCCGCAATCTAGTCATGATCCTGAGCCCCGAGGCGAGTGCAGGTGAATCGAGCTATAGATGTGCTGTCGTAGTCCCAGCTATCATGCCTGGCGCGTTCGAAGTGTGTCTATGGAGGCAGGTCGTGGCAAGTGTCGATGCGATGGAGGCTGAGGTTTTGCTGGAGTATGATGTCGCAACGAGATATTACTATGAGACTCTGTGAAAGTTTTGGGTATGAGTAAGATTCACGATACTGGTGCCTCATGTTTGAAGAGGAACGTGTCCTAATAGACTCGAGTTCATCATCAGAACATATGTTGAAGCTGCGCTCTTTGCAACATCGCAGCTACAGCTTGTTTGGCTGTAAACCCACCTGCGGTATGATAGGAGTTATGCTTAATATGATGTCTCAAGGCGGGTCTGTAATGGGTCTGGAATCGAAGGCTATGAACAACTAACAAACTCTCGACCCAGTCCCGAGGATAGTGCCACTGCCTGGTGCTGTTGATGCTCCTCCAACTACAAAGTAGTAGAGAACAATCCCTATTCGTTTTCGATAGTGCTAGGTGGTAAGCCTTCTGGTGTAAGATATT
>JABFFE010000671.1:0-71449 GCA_013623625.1 Fusarium setosum | reverse complement strand
TAATAGGGGCATGGGGGGGGCTGGCGTGCCTGGGAGGACACCATCTCGGTCCAACGTTGCAGCAGCCTGTCGAGTCTAACAAGCGCCTTGTTGATGGGAGCCCCCTCCCCCTGAAAGAGAATGCCCCGGACTGGCTGATCTTTAGCGAGGCATATCCAGATTGGATTGCACTCTGGGTTGGGGACGCATCTGATCCAATGACGGCAGATGCTTTCAGGTTTTAGGGGTCATGGGGTCGGTGTTAGTGCATGCTGAGGCAGGGGATTCATCATCATCATCATGGCGGAGTGCAATGAGCCGAAGCTGCGGGATATCCCTCACAGAGATATGTTGGTGACCCGAATTTTCATCAATTTGTTATGATGGGTACAATCGTCTTTGTTGTGTGCTGCTTGGTCAAGTGTCCACGTCAGCCGGCAATGTTGTAGGACAATGGAACTCTCAGACACACAAGCCTTGAAGAAGAAACCATGGTCAAAGACTATGGTCTCCATCGAAACGAAGGGTGCTTCCAATCCAAATCCTCCTGTTCTTCAGCCGACATACCCTGCAATGTGTCCAACTCCTCTGCCTCAACCCTCTCCCTCCTCCTATTGTCCCGCTTCATCCACAACAGCGTCACCGTGGCCACGATCAATGTGCCCCCTTGAGTAGCCAGATTGAGTCCATTTCCAATGGGATAGTCTGGTCCGTCAAAGGGCAAGAAGGACCATGTGGAGATGAGACCCCCAATGTTGCCAAGCATAACGTTAAGCCCAATAGCCGAAGATCGGGCCGTGTCAGAAACCACGTTGGCGGAGACTTGGCTGTTGGTGAGAGCGCCGAGGGAGAAAACGGACGATGCGATCAAAAAGGTCGCGCCGTAGCGGGCTGACTGGTTGGTCGTTGTCAAGAAGATGATATACCCAACAATGCCGAGCGGAGTCGAGAGAATCATGAACAACTGCCGTCGATCCAAACGCCAGCTGATCCACGGTAGCAACAAGGTGATAAACGATCCCACCGCATATGGAGGCACCGTATAGAGTTGCTGCTGAATGACGGTATAATCGGTATAGATGCTCTTCACAATAGTAGGGAGGAAGAAACCAAGTCCCTGCACCGTGACGTTGCAGAAGAGGAAGATCCAGGAGGTGCTGATCGTGACAGGGTTCCATATGCCTAAGATGAGCTTCTTCTTATCCATTTTATCGAGCACCTTGGTCTGCCCGACGCGCTCAGATCGAACCCGCTCCTCGGAAAGTTGCTTTTCTGCTTCAGTGAGCCACCATGCCGTCTCGGGACGGTCGGTCATTGTAATGAATCCAATCAAGCCGAGCCCGACCGTAATGACACCTTCAATAACAAAGATCATGCGCCAGCTGGTGACGCCTCCAAAGTGATCAAGTCGAAGAATCCCCGATGCAAGCAGCGCACCAAACGCACCAGCGAGGGGCCCTGCAACGAGGTACAACCCCAACCGGAACGTGAGCTCTGAGCGACGGTACCATCGTGAGAGATAGTAGGCGATTCCTGGTAGCATTCCTGCCTCGAATAGACCGAGGAGAAATCGTACGCCCATCATCTGTGGGACCGTTGTCACGAAGCCGGTGCCGATGGAGCCCGCGCCAAAGAGGACAGTGAGGAGGGGTAGAAACCACCCAGGCCCAACGAGCTTGCAAACGATGTTAGATGGGAGCTCAAAGACGATATAGGAGACATAAAACATCGACAAGGTGGCATTGTAGTCGAAGCCCTTCATGCCGAGGTCTGCATCCATGCCAGCGATGCGGGCGTTGCCTATTCGCTTCTCTTAGCAATGTTAAATAGGCTATATAAAACCGAGGCTCATACCGATATTAGCGCGGTCGATGAAGCAGAAGAGATAAAGAAGGCAGATTGTTGGCATAATCATCAAGTCTATCTTTGTTCGCAGACGGCGCTCCGCCTTTCGGTCAAAGACAAACTCAGGCAGGACATTTCTTCCACAAGAATCAGTATTTGATAGTCTGTTCGAATGAAGAGATTAAAGGAGCTCTCACTTTGCATTTTCGATTTGGCTCAGTTGATCGTTGACTTCAACTTTGGTCACCGAGTCTGCAGTCATGGCTGTGGTCGGTTGGCGTTGATAACCACGAGGAACTGTGTTCAGTCTCGACAAGTTCTTGTCTTTCTCCCAAACCTCACTGATGGCGATGCCTAGCAATATGAGGATGGGTGAGGCCTTCAATATCCGTAACTTTAGGTCAGTTAAAAAGCGTCAGGACAGATGAGACGCTCGAGAGTTATAGGCAATTGACGAGTAACTGGCGATCAGTATACCCTGCATCCGATGGTACATCTCTGGGCTCTTTGGGATAACCGTACCCTGCATCCGACATCTTTTCTCTTTCAAGTATCAGGCAAGATGCTTGATCTCGCAACTTGGTCCAACCACTGTCTTCTGCCAAGATCCGGGGTTGATTGCGGAGTGTGGGGAAGTAAGTCTCGAAGTTTAAGCTTCAAGCACTCTTACACCATGACCCTACACTAAATACACGTTAAAGATTGACAGCTACAACCAAATACGTGGAATTATTATTAATTTGCTACGCCAAGCGTACGAGGTCAGTCTGTGCTAACTGGGTCAACAACTGTGATGCGTGTTGTTCATTGGACTTGATCCATATACGTTCATGTCCCTGAACATTCATTAAGTCCCCATAGATAGGACAGTCCCGGCTCAACATGAAAAAGTCTAGCCTATGGCTTGGCATGTAACCAAGCAAGCATGCCAGCAAAATTTCCAACCCTCCACATGTACAAGGAAGGTATGCCCCATCGCCTGAAGTTGGCGGATAATACCCCGGCGGGCGGGTACAGCACCATGTCTTCAACCATCTTCTGCATGGCGGATATGAGTTTATGATGCATATGTCGGCAAGCGGGCGACAGATTACATGATTATCGCCTTTATAAGAAATTGCTTCCTATTTTCACCTTTGTTTCTTTCACCTCTTGTCCGGATCACTGCGGGAACTGTCCCCATTAATCTGGGCTCCCTACCTATACAGGTTCAAATTGCTAGGATAACTCGGGGTTAAACTCCTTAGAAGCAAGCACATCGTCGTACCTGAATAACGTAAGGGCATATGATCAGGTGCTTAGTAGCTCGTTCACTAATAAGAATTCAACGAAATAGGTATATCCACAGGGTAGACAACTTGGCCCAAAGCACGTGGCGACATAATTCTGTGGCAGATATGTAATTAAGGGAAGGCAAAACAATCAACAAAATATCTTAAAATTGTTCTTTCATCTCTGTCACTAATAATAGGCTTTAATTAGGGCTCGGGTGTGTGCTTTGCCGCTGGGATCGGAACGGGCAGCTTTGTTTAGCAAGGCACACCGGACTTGGCAAAAATGTGTGAACCAACGGAGGAAGGGGGATCAAGATAGGATTGCAATAAAATAGCAAAAGAAGTAGAAACCATCTCGGTTAAGATGAAAATAGCAATGGTCCTATCAGACTTGGGTTTGGTTGTTACGGGACAGGGTGGGCGATGGCACTTGAATCCTTCGACAGTCAGTTAATTCCTTCACACCGAGAACACTACATGAAACACCAGGAACCGCGCAGGAGCGACGAAATCTCCAACCGAGTAGGTTGCGTCTACACGTGGCCTCGTCCCAGGTCCAATTTGTTGGAAGTCTTGTTTCAATCTTAACGCCGTCGGCTGGGTGGTCTCGTGAACCAAGTACCTACGACTTCAAGCCTTCATGTGCCACACCAATCTGATCACTCGACCACTTGGGCAGTCATAGAGGACCTGTTTCGTCCTGTTCGATGATTTTCTTGGTATTTCTAGAGGCATCGTTATGCGTGTTCTGCATGTGTGTCTCTTGTGTCATGCATATCACCCCGTGTGCTTTGACTTCCAGCTGTTGAACGCCTTCGCAAGGTTGTAGCGTTCCTGGATCGTGGCTGGGTTAACGGCATCCTACACGTACGTCAGACGCCCGGGAAGCCCGTCTCCTGCCTTGGAATCAAATCGGGCTTAATTTTCAATCATGGATCAGCTTACCTGTTCCTCGTCTCTCTTGAGATGACAAAGCCGTAGCCAATCATTATCCAGATGCCAACGCCCTCACTGTGATGTTCATGAATGCACGCAGCCGGTCGCCTTATGCACAGACACGGGGACAGATGCCCAGCAGGAGGTGTCGATACCCTTCCAGTGTCCCGTCTGCCAGCTGTCAACTGTCACCGCCTTGGTCGTCAGGCACGAATGCTCGTCGCGTTATCACAGAGTTGACGTTTTGGGCGTGAGTCACCAAACAAACAAAACCCCTGTCCACAGACCCATCGTGGCCGTGCTTGTGTCCAATCTTTTTGCCTCGCCACTCCAAGAGCGGGAATACGTACCGTGAAACGAAGCAGATAGAGTCAGCAGCAGGGCGTCCCAGAAAAACACCGACGTACATGCATTCACTCGCAGCTTGACCCCACGTGTGACCATCCACGCGAGGCCTCAGTGAGCGATACATGGCGCAAGGTGGACGCCTTCTCCTCTTCCAACTACCTCCCCTACAAAACTCGCCTGGACCGCCACGCTTTCCGGCTTGAATTCTTCCTTCTCTAATTTTCCTCCCATGTTTAGGATTTGATCATACCTAATCTAGAGCACACCTTATCCCAGAACAAGCTTTATCAGCTGCCTACAACAGCCAAAACTAAAGAACAAACTTGAAAGCCCAGAAACAAGTGGGGCACCCGCCAGCACGCGCACCTCCACTGCCCATACTACAACAAACCAAGCTCGCTGCGCTTCCACTGCATTCTTCTCCATTCACACATCTGCCCTTCCGAGCTACAAAATACTTCTGGCATCGCGATTTTGCATCCAGATTGAAATATACCGGCGTTTCATCGATTTTGCATCTGCTCACCCGATAATAACACCTGTTTTCGCCGTCACATCGTTCAGCGCGAACCCTTCCACCCAAATCCCGACCGACAAAATGGCCACCCCCCAGTCCACCACTTCCTACGACGGCGCCTCTGGCGAAAAGAAGCTCGAGCAGATCACCTTCCGGTTTTGCTCCGAATGCTCAAACATGCTCTACCCCAAGGAGGATGAGGATGCTCACAAACTGCAGTTTACCTGCCGAACGTGCCAATACACCGAAGATGCCCAATCTACATGCGTCTTCCGCAACGTCCTCAACACCTCTGCCGGTGAGACCGCTGGTGTCACCCAGGATGTTGGCTCTGATCCCACGGTTAGTGAAATCCCGCCTGCTCTCTGTCACGGTTGTGGCGGAGTCATTTATTGCACCACCTGTGGGGAGCCCGACTCCGAGATGGTCGTCATTAGGACTACGGAGGCCAAGAAGCCAAGCGCGGGCATGTGCCAGATCGTCCTGCCTTGGGATCAGGATCCATTTGCCGAGTATGACGAAGAGATGATGGACGACGACTCCGAAGTCTACAAGACGGACTATGAAGCTTTCTCCGACATGAGCGAGGACTCCTGGGACGATGAGTCCATGGAGGTGTGAACGACTCACCCATTCAGCAACATGATTACGACAACCATGTATACTACCAACCACGACACGACTGGCGCATGATTTATCTTTCTCCTGGGCTGGCTGGCACATGCTCCGGGCTTCTGGTATCAGGCCTCACCGCGGCGATCAGGGCCGAGTACAAGTTGGAAACAGCAGTGGGAGCTCAAGTGTCTCGCGTCTTCTTTGGAACCCGCTTGTCCTTGCTTACAGACTGTTGGCTGACGCTGTTATTCTTTGTCTGCTGCAGCTCCCTCGATCCAACAAGACCTGCCCCAGTTGCAAGCACGAGGAAGCCGTCTTCTTCCAGTCTCAGCAGCGAAGTGCCGAAACTGGCATGGTAAGTCGACGTGACGTCTCACCCGAGAGTAGCAGTCCGCTAACTTGCACCAGAAACTGTTCTACGTCTGCTGCGACTGCGGTCATATTTTCGACTAAACGAGATTTTATATCGATACCCCGAAGACACCGACCACGTCGTCTAGACTCAGCGGTCTTGTCGTATTTTTCTATTATTTATTGCACGGCGTTGAAGGAGGTCATGGCTGAATGCTACTGGCGCTCGAAGGTTATAGAGAAAGGAACGGAAATTTGTATTTTATCGATGCCTAAGCGCATATTGTAACCGATGGAAAAGAAGGCAATTAAGATTTCTCCAAGCTGCATATTGCAGTCTTGAATGACGTGAGATATTCCTGCAATGTGACATTGATATCAACATAGTGATCCCATAGAATGATTTGAGCTGAAAGGTGTCTTTATTCTCGCATCAACGCCTCGCAAATGCCCAAGTATTCGTAATTGTACAGTATCCCACTCGTACATGGTGCCCCTAACCAAATATCTATCCCTTTTATACACGGTCCTCCACCTCCTTGTCATCGTAGTCCATCATCAATTTCTTATGCTTGCATAGGGGCCATCGACAGAATCTTGCTCCACTTCTTGCGCTTCAGCTCTGCGCCCACGGCACCGTTGATACGTGAGCCGACGGGGTCACCAGCCTTGTTGAGCAGCACGCAAGCGTTGTCGTCGAACTTGACAACAGATCCGTCACGTCGCTGGGTAGGGTATCGGGTTCGGACGACGACGGCGTGGCGGATGTCACCGCGCTTGACCTTGTTGGCGGCCGAGATGCCAGCCATACCGGAGGAGGAGGCACCTCGCTGCTCCTGGACGACGACAACGATACGATCACCTGTGAGGGGTAGAGTTAGTTTATAAAAGGTCGAAGTATATGGATGAGTCGATTAGGCGGTTGAGGGTCGTAGGTCGTGTAGAGAGGGTGGTTCGTACCGATTCGGGCATGTCGCTTCTGGCCGACGACAAGAGCGCACTCAACAAGGGCAGCGCCCGAGTTGTCGATGCAGTTGAGCATCGTCTGCCAAAGTTAGTCTACATGTTAGAAATACAAAGACAGCATAGCCACACCTTTAATTGAATCATTTTGGCAGCCTTCCTCACACAATGGAGCTCGTCTCTCACCACGGTCCAACTCGGGATATCGTCGACTTGCCGACAATGGCGTTGAACTTTTCGAGCTAGCATCACGTGCTCCCCGCGCTGATCAGCCAGCCACAGCTGAACCCCACGCAAGCCACACAAAGAAATGCACAGCCTACCCGTCGCCTGGCCAATTCTCTGGGGCTTGGAAGGCGCCAGGGACAGACCAAAGCAAGGCCCCCCTAACTCGAGTCGAAAGCAAGCAACGATGTCATTCCACCTCCGACAACACTTCCCTCCTTCAATCCCGGCTCCGTGAGAGACCCCCTCCTTCGAAGTCTCAGCCTCAGCCTCATCTTTTTTTTCCTTGTGTCTCTCCTCTCTGTCGCTCACCGATACCGTTCCTTACAAAGAAACTCCCCACTGCTGCATCGAGACATCGGCTGCGGGCCATCTCAAGACTATGACGTTGCGGGACTGAATGAGCTGAATTGGACGACATCGCTTCACTGCGCCGCTCTTTTTTGAACCCACCGCCCTTTCCTAGGCAAGGAGACCCTAATTCTGGTTCTGGAGAAGGATTCTACCTGGAGTGCGCCGAGGATCAACGTCTGCCATTCTCGCCTTGCTTTGTCTTTGTAGGGACACGTACACTCCTTTCTGCGACTTTGACGGCAGTTCCTACGCTAGGAGGTTCACTGGATTGAGGACTCGAGTTGGGCGCCATGCCTCCCTCGCAAAATGCGGCTGCCAAAAAGCAGCGCCTGACCCTGGCTCAATTGTCAGCGTATGATGACATCCTCACCGATGCCCTGGTTGACCATGTGAGTGGTTTATGGAGATGCCAGATTCTCACCGAAGCGACTCTAACCCGGTCAAGGTCTTTTACTGGACAACGGTTCCTAAAAATCGCACATCTTACCATCCATCCCGAGGTGTACGAGAAGAGGATATCACAAAGATCCTGCAGGAGGAAGTTGTTTTGAAGAAGAATCTCGAAGCTGCCGAGAAACGACTGCTGGCCACAGACGGACTCAAGAGATTTTTTAATGGTTTAAAGACGGACAAGGAGAAGGAGGATTTTCGACGGCATCTGAGGCGATACGTCCAAATCTATTCGCCCGATTGTCCGTGGGAGGTCAGCTCGACAAACCGATACACCATCGTCACCCACGAGGCTGCCGTAACTGCGAGACGAGCGATCAAGCGCAACGAGTCCATCAAGTACCTCTCAGGCGTCCAGGTCATTATCACGCCGGAGGAGGAAAAGGAAATTTCGGTGCGAAAGAAGGATTTCAGCATTGTTGTCAGCTCACGGAGCAAGTGCACCAGCCTTTTCATGGGGCCTGCGCGATTTGCGAACCACGATTGCGATGCAAACGCCAAGCTTATGAGGACGAGCCATGCAGGAATCGAGATTATCGCGACACGTCCGATTGAGCCGGGAGAGGAGATTACAGTTACTTACGGAGACAACTATTTCGGCGAGAACAATTGCGAGTGCCTATGCAAGACTTGCGAGGACTTGTTGAGGAATGCTTGGGAGCCAGAGGAGGGGACGGTGGTGGTGACCAAGAGTATTGAGCAGGAAAAATCGGACGGGTATTCGCTTCGACGACGAAGGAGGGACGATAGTATCTCTGGCTCCTCACGAACGCCATCAGTAACTCCCGACATGCGACCGCGGATTTCGAAAGCAATTTCGAGAGGCTCACGTCTTGCTCGGGACTCATCAGCGGCTCGGTCTCCCCCCGTTGAGAGGACGAACAGCCGCAAACGACCTCTTGATGCTCTCGCGACGCCGCCCAAGACGCCTGCAAAGCGGCTCAAGCATTCAGTCGAGCCAGCTCCTACGGAGGGTTCATCCTCGCGCAGTAGTTCTGTAACTGCCAGTGTATCGTCGGGAAGCGGCGTGGTGGAGACTGATGTGACGTCGCCTGAGAAGGAGACGCCAGAGCCCTCAATCCAGACTCCACTGAAAGATGCAGCCTCATTGAAAATGGGAAACAGTGCTCAGAACGGAGCTGGAGTGGTAACACAGGTGGCCCCGTTTTCTCCGCAGAGCACCGAGGGCTCTCGGTCCCCTCAACTGCAGACAGAGGCCTTGCAGAGCAGGCCGACTGGTCGAAGTGGTTTAGAGAGCATGTCCATCAAGGCCATTCTCAACGCTCCATCGGAAGCCGAAGTGGAAACCGAACCCGAACCCGAGAAGGTTCCCGAACCTGAGGCTGTTATACCTATCGCAACCAGCATCGAGACTGTCGAGGAGGATCAGACCCCTGACGAGGACCAACCAAAACGCCGAAAATACCAACGACGTGTCTTCATCAAGCAAGCTACACCGCCATCCCGAACGCGAGTTCCCGGCGATTACCTCCTCACTCCACTCCTCCTATCAGAGCCTGAGATGGCATGGATTCAATGCACAATCTGTGATGGGTACTTTGTACAACAAAATGCGTACTTCACACGAGCTTCCTGTCCTCGCTGCGAACGACACTCAAAGCTCTACGGATACATCTGGCCCAAGACGGACAAGGCAGGGCCTCATGACAGGGAGGAGAGAATATTGGACCACAGAACGATCCATCGTTTCCTGGATGCTGAAGATGAGCGTCGAGTCAGAGGACGTAAGAGTTTTGGCCCTTCCAAGACGGAGACAGAGGAGCCCGAGGAAGAGCCAGAGCGAGGACGGAAGTTGAAGCGACACAGCACAACGGGCGCGATTAAGAAGATGGCAGCAGACGTGGAAGATGACTCGGGGGTGAGAAGGAGTGGAAGGTTGAGGAGGGTTAATAGCAGGCTGCTCGATCCATAAAGAGCAGAGATATACAGTATCTAGCAGAAGGGTCGGACCGAATGGAGTACATAGAACGGATGGGATTGGTAATTGTATATTATGCAGCAGGCGTTGATGAAGCAGAGTTATTAGAGGCCTGACCCACAGTCAGGTTTCTCGGAGACGTTATTATAAACATTTTACGCCCTACACATGGTATCAGCCATCAGAAGTGATCCACAGTCCGAGTTTTCGCTCCGAAGCTGGGTAATTCGAAACACGCCTTTCACATGATATAACGTTTTCAGACGGAGAAATTGCCAACATGGGACGACAGCGATTTCTAATCACAACGTCATGAACACGTCTTTTTGCCAACGTTAAATAGGGCCCCTGGCTACTTAAAATGAAGAATGGGCTTCATTAAGTTGTTTCTCATTCATTGAGTCGCTAAGCATCTCTCACCATGTCAGCCTACCTCACCCAGCGCATCGTGCACCCTCACCACGGCATCACGGTCTCTCGATCCGAGACTCCGGCGCTGGCCAAGGAGGAGAAATGCAAGCATCCGATTCCAAATGTAGCAGCCAAGGGTGTCTCGTTTTACACGCCTGAGCAGGACCCGCCTTCGGGGCTGGCCATCCCGCCCGCCGATGGGAAGCCGATCCCCCGGCTATTCACTCCGCTCAAGATCCGGGGCATCACCATGGTGAACCGCATCTGGGTGAGCCCTATGTGCCAGTATTCAGCAACTGAAGGCTTCCACACTCCGTGGCACATTACTCATTATGGTGGTATTGTTCAGCGTGGCGTATGTATCCATCTCAGCTCGCCTCGTGGATGAATGACTTACACAACCACCAGCCCGGCCTTATGATGCTTGAAGCAACCGCCGTCCAAGCCAACGGCCGCATCACTCCCGAAGATAGCGGAATTTGGCTCGATGCCCATGTAGACACGCTCCGCAAGCATGTCGAGTTCGCCCACAGCCAAAACGCCCACATCGCCATCCAGCTCGCCCACGCAGGTCGCAAAGCATCCACCGTAGCCCCCTGGCTCAGCTCAGGCGCAACAGCCACCGAGGAAGTCAACGGCTGGCCCTCGGACGTCGTCGGCCCAACCGACGAGCCCTTCAATGAGCACTACCCCACGCCGCGCAGCATGACCATCCAGGAGATTGACCAGCTGAAGCGGGACTTTGTCGCGGGGGCCAATCGGGCCGTCAACGCCGGGTTCGACGTTGTCGAGTTGCACTTTGCTCACGGGTACCTCGTCTCGTCGTTCATGTCTCCAGCCGTGAACAAGAGGACGGACCAGTACGGCGGGAGCTTCGAGAACCGCACCCGTCTTGCGCTGGAGCTCGTCGAGGAGGTCAGGGCCGTTATCCCCGACACGATGCCGCTGTTTGTGCGCATCAGCGCCACGGACTGGCTCGACACCAACCCCGACTACACGGGCGAGAGCTGGACGGTAGAGCAATCGGCCAAGCTTGCCCAGCTGTTCGCCCAGCGCGGAGTTGATGTCCTGGACGTGTCGAGCGGCGGCAACCACGCGGCGCAAAAAGTCCACGGCGGACCGGGATACCAGGCCAAGTTTGCCAAGCAGATCAAGAAGGTTGTCGGGGATAGTCTGCTGGTGAGCGCGGTGGGCAGCATCAAGACGGGCACGCTGGCGGAGGAGATCATCGCGGGCGGCAAGGACGAGGAGGATGTGCAGCTGGACCTGATCGGGGTGGGGAGGATGTTCCAGAAGAACCCTGGACTTGTGTGGGCTTGGGCGGACGATCTAGGGATCGAGGTCCATGTTGCCCATCAGATTGGGTGGGGGTTTGGGGGGAGGGCGACCAAGAAGCGCGATCATGTCAAGATGAGTATTCCTTAGGAGAGAGTTTGGGTGGTTGGGGTTGTGATATAGATGTAGTCCGACTTACAAAAAGATACTAAATAGGGACTCAAGTTCAACATGCACTTTGGCACCCCTGATAGTACAACCAAGTCATGTCATGTCATTCAAGAACTCTCGAAAAACTGTCCAGGCGGTGGCCTCGCTCCATAAAAGGCAAGCATGTTATCCGACGATTGCTTCTCCCTTGCTTCCTGCTCCCTTCTACGTCGTCCCTCTTCTGCTTCTCGTTCTGCATTCTCCCCCGTGTTGCCAGCAACCTTTATTCTCTACGTCAGCTTACAAGTTCTTCAACCTGTGCACATTGGATCCATGTCTCACCTGGTTTCTTACTGCAGTCCGCACAGCAAATGTTTTGTTGACGGCCTTGTACGTCTCCTCCTTCCATCGGGACATGCGAGTTGAGAAGCCCATGTAGAACGTATAGGCAGGGTGCATAATAAACAGTTGGGATATACAAGATTCACATTCATGAGGGAAAACAAAGGACTGCGGTCTGGGGGCATTGCTTCGTTATATGCCCACCGGCAGTGCTTACACGACGGACGTTAACCCACCCCATGTAAGCGCAGCACCACACCGCAACGTGGTTCTACTTGCAACCCAACCTTAACGCGACCTTGCAAGTGAGATGACGGAGTTTCCATGGCATCCTAGCCATACGGGTGGTCGACCCCCCCTGTCAAGAGTGTCTGGGCGTAAGCACAAAGCCACCTTATTTTGCGAGCTATGGGGAGCAATGTGACTTCGAATAATATGATCTTTCTGGGGGTCAGCTCAGCCCTATGTTATATCTGGGGCTGAGTGGCTGGGTTGGCATGATTCAGTGACCACTAGCTAGCCTTCAACTAGCGACAATAAACATCAACTGAACATTCCTCCGTTGAAGATTCTCGCCACGGATTGAATTCGGGTATTAAAATGATTATTCATCGTCATGTGTTCGCTGCGAACGTCTGCAAGTGCCGGTCGTCGATCATATGATGGGTAGCCCGAGATGGCCGGGCGGTATCTCAACGGTAAAGTTGGATTTATAAGAAACAATAATCCAAAAATACATAGTACATTCGGGGTTACTTGCCAAGGAACTTGGAGGAACCAATGGGCGAGATGGAGCATGACCGAGGTCGATTAATATTACAAAGGTAGAAACATGTGTTTGTCCTCTTGCACAGGGGGCTCCGACTAGCTTTCACGCAGTCCAAGCAATTGCATCTTTGCGAATGAAAAAGACGACAGAAAACACACGAGACCCCCGTCAGTTATCTAAGCCTTACATAGTGGCTCGTATTGAGTTGAGATTATGAAAGGATCATCATAAGAGCATCAAAGCCTCCTCTAAAATACAGCCTAATTTCTTCATAAACTAATCCAAAGTTTAGACTTGCTAGGTATAAGGGCATGTAGGAGATATCACGCCGAGCCTCGTGTCCATACGTCTCCCGCGAGAGAGGGTCGTCCAAGCTGGAGCACATGTTGTGTTTACCCCCGAGTCATGCAGGTCTTTGAAACCTTTGATCCAGTACGCGCCCCTTCAGTTGGTCTGACTAGAAACCCGTACCACAATTTCTCAATTCAAGCGATGACGAAATACCAGCAATGGCCCGATGTTTCATGTAGGTTACAAACAATCCCCTTGTTGCTTTCCCGAGAGTTTCATTGACCGTTTCTCCATCCCCTGCAAGTCAAAGGGGTCTAGGGTGACTCCACGCCAAGAAAACGCAGCCACAACGAACTCATGCGGGGAGGGCACAAGCCAAAAATAGCCTAGCGCCGATAAGCCAACAGCTTCCGTGCCTGAATGATGCAGCTGGCGTCGCAGCGGGCAACCAAGCTAACTAGCTCAGCACCTCATCACAAGCTTGTATCACTCCAACTCTGCTCTTCCAACTCCCCATAACCCTCACCAAAACAACTCATAACCCCCCCAATTGCAAATGACAATCTCCAAAGGACTCTGCCTGGTTGCTGCAACCGCCCTCTCAGGCGTCTCAGCCATCCAGATCCCCCTCGATATCCAGGCCCCCAAGCTCACGTGGAGCAGTCCCTGGTTGTCGTCTAGCTCCGGCGATGACCTCACCAGCCTGCCATTGATCGATACCAAGGAGCTGCAGAGCAGCATCAAGGCTGATAACCTCGAGTCGAGGGCCAAGGAGCTCTATGAGATTGCCAAGAATGGCGAGGACGAGTATGGCCATCCTACTCGTGTAATTGGCAGCGAAGGTGAGATGAACCGCTTATCAATCTCTTGAGATGAGGGAGTGTGCTGACAAGATAAAGGCCATCTTGGCACGCTGTCCTACATCCACGCTGAGCTGGCCAAGCTGGGCGGCTACTACTCCGTCTCCAGCCAGCAGTTCCCCGCCGTCTCGGGCAACGTCTTCGAGTCCCGCCTCGTCCTCGGCGACTCTGTGCCCAAGGACGCGTCCCCCATGGGCCTGACTCCTCCCACCAAGAACAAGCAGCCCGTCCACGGCGACATCATCTTGGTGAAGAACGAAGGCTGCGAGGAGGCCGACTACCCCAAGTCCCTCGACGGCAACATCGCCCTCATCCTGCGCGGAACCTGCCCCTTCGGCACCAAGTCGGAGAACGCCGGCAAGGCTGGCGCCGTCGCTGCAGTCGTCTACAACTACGAGAAGGAGGAGGTCCATGGAACTCTGGGCACTCCCTCTCCCAATCACGTCGCTACTTTCGGGCTGGGCGGCGAGACAGGCAAGGCTATTGCTAAGCGACTCAAGGACGGCGAGAAGATCGACGCTATCGCGTACATCGACGCCGAGGTCAAAACCATCTCGACGACCAACATCCTCGCCCAGACCCGGGACGGCGACCCGGACAACTGCGTCATGCTCGGCGGCCACAGCGACAGCGTCGCCGAAGGGCCTGGAATCAACGACGACGGCTCCGGCAGCCTGTCCGTCCTCGAGGTAGCCACCCAGCTGTCCAAGTTCCGCGTCAACAACTGCGTGCGCTTCGCCTGGTGGGCCGCCGAGGAGGAGGGTCTCCTGGGATCAGACCACTACGTCGCCGTGCTCCCCGAGGAGGAGAACCGCAAGATTCGCCTCTTCATGGACTACGACATGATGGGCAGCCCCAACTTTGCCTACCAGATCTACAATGCCACCAACGCCGAGAACCCCGCCGGTTCAGAGGAACTGCGCAACCTGTACGTCGACTGGTACGAGGAGCAGGGGCTCAACTACACTTTTATTGCCTTTGATGGCCGCAGCGACTACGATGGATTCATCCGTGGTGGCATTCCCGCCGGTGGCATCGCGACCGGAGCTGAGGGCGTCAAGACTAAGGAGGAGGCTGAGCAGTTTGGCGGAAAGGCGGGTGAATGGTACGACCCGTGCTACCATCAGCTGTGCGACGACCTCGGCAACGTCAACTACACTGCTTGGGAGGTCAACACAAAGGTAAGCCCCCGTGTTTCGTCGAAATGAATCTTGTGCAAGCGTGGCTGACCGTTGTTTCTAGCTCATCGCCCACTCGGTGGCCACGTACGCCCTCTCGTTCAAGGGCTTCCCTGAGCGCTCTACCGAGGTGTCTGTCAAGACCTACTCTGATAGGGTCAAGTATCATGGTAGTAAGCTGGTCATTTAAACACCGGACCAGGCCTGGTGGGCTTTGTAATTAATTTGGATATCTCAAACGTGAAAAAATTTAAATGCCTTAGATGAAGCCACTCCATCTGTGAAAATAGTAATCCGTACATACATAAAACGTCCCTTTGAAAATGCCCGTCTAACCCCGCCCATCAAATAATAAAACAACAAGCTGACCCGACCAGATGGGCTCTAATAGACGCCCCGAGATTACTGACCCAAAACACCGGCTCTGCATCTCCGTCATCTTATTCCCGGATGACGATCGATCCTTCCAAGGGATCATTCCCTCTTTATCTTTGTAAATTTCATATGCTGGTTAGGTATCCATCCCCCCAGTCTTTATCATTCATTGCGCCGGCGTAAACCCATACGCGGTGCCAACGAGGACACCGCTCCTGACAAAATCACACCCTCCGACCTGCTGGGGTATGACGGGTGCGTAGTACTCAAAGTCATCCCGTAGCTCGCCTAGGGCTATGGGCAGAACAACTCGGGCGAGGGCCTTTCTATCGGCGAGAGTGCCAGAGATGGAGGTGGGCCAAGATCCGGGGGCGGGAAGGGGACCCACTTCTGCATGGGCGATCCCGGAGGTCTCGGTGGGTTGGGCACCGGGCGCCGGGGGCTTGGCGGCCGAGGACCCGGGGCGGGTGCCGTGTCGCAATCGGGATGCGAGGCCGACATTGAATGTGAGCAGTCGGTTAACACGGTGTATGAGTTCGTCGCGGCTGTTTTTTGCGTCTTTCTCTCCGGGGCTATTTACTTCCAGTTAGTCGTCTCTCGTCTGGGGAGGAGGCCCGTGGGTGGGTTCGTGCGACAAATGGCAGGGGTGCTGTTCGCTCACCAGTTGATTATCGTCATCATCATCGCGATTGATAGGTTATGCCACCGGACCCGCGCACATAGCGCCTTGATGCGCTTCTCAAAGTGTCTCGTCGCATCCTCAGGGCTCGACCGCGAGGCTTCCGCATCGAGGGCGCAGCATAGCGAGAAGAGGCGGGAAAAGGCGAGGACGGTGTCGGTCAGCGTCGCGACGAACTGGTCGAGGCCGATCCAGGTCGTACGGGCAGGAAACGGGATCTGGCCGTTCTCGACGAGGTTGAGGGTCTTGTAGAGGGCGTGGATGGAGGAGCGGCACTCCTTGACCTCGCGCAGGAAGAGGTTGAGGACGGCCGTGTCGTGCTGGGGCGAGATGTTGAGGTCGCAAAGAGTGTCGATTGCAGTCGCGCCGACAGCCAGGAGCCCGGTGATGGCGGTGTTGGTATCGAGGCCGACGACGGCGGGGTCCATGTCGGCCTGCAGCTCTGAAGGCATCTACAGCGATTTCATGTACGATTCCAATGTCATGAAATAATTGCTTTGGGGGGGAGGGCGAACACCCGTTAGGTAATTGATTTGAGGCTCAGAGGGCACAGCAGCAGAGCAGCATAGCCTTGCGAGTCTAGCAGGCACGGTAGTAGCAGAAGTGATCCAAAGAAGAAAAAGGCGGGATGGGGGTTTTTCTTGGCAGAGGCGCTCCTAGGGCCCCCCCTTGAAATAGCAAAGACTGGAAGTGAGCAAGCAGAAACAGGGCTCCCTTCTGACGGGGTGGTGGGAAGGTGAGCGACAAAAGGGAACGAACCGACGGCAGCGGGCGCGGGGAGAATGGGAGAGAGAGGGAGAAAGGGAGCGTATGTATTACAAGGCCAGCTCGAGCCCCAGGGGGGGAAACGCGGCGGCGGCGCTACCTATTCTTAGTGCGGGCAAAGATGGGGGGGATGATGGGCGATGGGCTCTGGAAAAAACGGCAAGACGAACAGAAGGGAGTCCTGGGACGAAGCCGTACTTCCGAGACAAGCAACGGAACTGGGCTGGCCCTCCACTAGAAAGGAGGTGGAGGAGGAGATGGAGGGGGCCTGGCCTGGGCTTTGGGTCGTGGGTAGGATCGTGGTGCCGAGGAAGCGAGGTGTGGATTCGATGGCTTGAGGATTGTACGCAGCGAAAAGCCTAAGACAGCGCGATTGATGGGAATAGACCGGGTGAGATGATGCAGATTGTTGTTGTTGGTGTTTGATCTGAGATTGGGGGATGACTTGGCAGAGATGAGACGAGAGAGGAGGAGGAGGAGAAAGAGAAGGAGTTGGGAAGGAACAAGAGACGGGTAGGTAGCCATTGACTGTAGAGCCCAGCATGCAGGTACCTACCTACCGACCTCTCTGTCCTCTCTTGTTGCTCTCTCTATTCTTGCTCACTCTGGAACGCCCTGAACAGAGCCCAGCCCAGCCCTGGGCGGCCCCAAAACTGGGCGTTTAGAAAAGGTGGATGTCGCCGTGCCGACTTGCCGGGGTCGATTGGGCGCGATCGGATACCGGCACGGCGCGGTGAGATGATGCTATTTACCCACTTTTTTTCCCTTATGTCTGGCTGTCTCTTTCCCTCACACATCATCATTTCAAGGGTCCTCTTTCTTTCCATCTTTCACTTTTTTGCATTGCGAGTACGTATACCATTGTGCCATTCTCCTCACCCCTAGTGCATTTTCTGGTAAACGGCCGCAACTTTGGTGTCGTTCGGCATAGACATTCCGGTTTTGAGTTGGGGGACACACACTATTGTGGAATGCGATCATCATTTCGCATGAGCCGATATACCGAGAAAAGCTGACGACGAACAATAATAAATAATAAAATAAAAAAAAGAGGCTAGTTACTTTTCCCTCCGAGGCTTCTAGATTAATTACCAGTCACGAGAACCAGGAGGGGTGGGTGTTGCTTGGTTGGTGGTTTCACCGAGGTGGCGGCCTTGAATTGCGTATTGCACGTACGAATTAACGGCTCTGACGGCATCCGGATGCGTAAAAGAAAAAGAGACAGAAATGAATGAAGATGAGATCTTTTTCGCGTTCTATGTATGGAGGAGACGGAACATGATCGGCGCCGATTACTCAGCCTTGTTCCTGAATTGCCATGTGCCCATCTGCTGCCCCCCGTCTATCTGCGGAAATGCCGTCCTATCCATTCTGAGGTAGGTACCTGCTGTACGTCTCACAAAGCGACCGGCCAGCCGGGTCCAAGCGCTTTCCGTCTGCCGAACAACAGCTCACAATATTCTTTGCGCACTTTCTTACTTTTTTCTTACATCACTTACTTTTTACTATCTCGTTTTCGCTTTTTATCACTCACCTGCCTCCGTCGTTGCGTCATTAGCCCGGTTAGTGATCACGCACGTTGAACTCCCGGACTCGGCCACGCACGTTGAGCTCCCAGTCCGAGTACAGTTCCTCGTCCTCGTCCTCGTCCACATCCATGGCACTATACTCCGATGATTGATCCGTGCCCGTGGTAGAAGCTCTTTCCGATACCACCAGGGACGGGTCAGACGATGGCCACCCTCCGGGGACTTGATGTACGCTCGGGTCTTGATATGCCTCGGGTTCTGTGCGTGAGCATTGTTGCCCCTTGTCAACGAACCAAGGGTTGGCCTTTTGAATCTCTCCCCTGCGCCTCGCGACGAACGCCTGTCGCTCGTTCATCAGCCTGGTGAATTTAGAGTCGAGGATCGCGCCGAATGTATTCCTCACCGTTGATCTGGTTATCATCAAGTTCCGCTTCTCCATCTTGTCGATGGTATGGTACACAAACTCGACGAAGCCGGCTGTGAGGTGGGATGTGTTGTTGGGCCAGTCTCCGGCCTGGATCTTTGCGAGGAATTCTTGTCCCGGCGCGCACCCGTGGCAGAGCGGCTGGCTATAGCCTCTTTCAGGTATCGTGAGGGCCATCCTGTTAACTTTGTCTGGGGGGTCTTGAGCGGGAGGTATGTCAACTGCTTGCATCTGGCGGCCGCATTGGGCGCATTCGAGTTTGAGGCGACACACTGGACAGGTTCTCCCTACGCGGGGGAGGCCTTTCTGATTGTTCTTGATGTCCCGGTTGTCCTGTGCTATCGCTATTTGGTGCCGGCATGAAAGGCAGACTACGTGACCGCAGGCAAAGAGCACGGCGTCACGGCGCTCGCGATTGCTTCCCTGGGGAAACGTGGTGATGGACAGCTCCTCGAAACAGATGGGGCATTGAGGCTCGATGGGGGCCAGGGAAGTTTGGCCGCCGGAAGTGTGGTTGCGGATGTGTTGCTTGATAGTTGGCCAAAAGCTCTCAACTGCGGGTTCCAAGTCAGACATGGTGTCGATAAGGGGAGAAGGTATACTCACTGAGAACAGTAAGCAACGTAAAGGTTGATGCTGCCGTAGGCCCAAGTCCCCAGCGTGTAAGTCGAGTGGATTGGGATGTGATAGTAAGTTGTGACGAAGAACCGAGGTGAAGCATGTCGTTTTTGTACTCGAGCTTTCTTAGGTTTGTTCAATGCTGGCTGCTCAGTGACCCCATGTTCACCTCCTAGGCAAGTAAACAATGGGATAAGATATGTAGAACAGACATGATTCTGATGGCCCGTTCGCCCAGTATCCAGTCTTGGCCGCCATCAAAGCAAAGGATGTACAGAACCCTGAGTGAATAAGCAATCCAAGGTCATAAAGGCCGAAGCGAAGTAACTGCAGCCTGACGCAACCAAGTTGATGAGCAAGCTGGAGGAGTTTGATGGTTGCAAATGAATGAGGCAATTCAACTCCTGACCTAAGCCTATCCCGTCTATATCCATTTTTATGCTAGATTCGAGTATGTCTCAGATAGGACTTCTACATCAGTTTCCAGCTGCCTTGACCTCTTCTTCCCCTTTCCTCCGCTCCTCTGCAATAATCTCCTCAACCGTCTTGGTGCTCACGCCCGCGCCAAAGTACTTCTCCGCAAGCTCCACACACCGCAGGTTGGCGGACAGCTTATTCATCGTCTCCATCCACTCGTCCGTCGGGTCACTGTCGTACACAATGCCACCGCCGGCCTGCATGTAGGCAACTCCGTCCTTGACGAGCATGGTGCGGATGGCAATGCAAGTGTCCATGGGTCCTTCGTCCACATAAATCTTGTCCTCAGGCTTGCTGTTGTCGTCGACTCTCACAACATCGTAGCCAAACCAACCAGCGGCGCCGGCGTAGATTCCTCGCTTCTCCTGCTCCAGGTCGTAGATCAACTCCATTGCCCGAATCTTGGGCGCTCCAGATACAGTTCCGGCAGGGAAGATAGACCGTAGGGCATCCCAACGTGTGCACTCTGGCCGGAGAATTCCTGATACTTCTGAGGTCAAGTGTTGTACGTGAGAGAATCGATCGATCCTCATCAGTCGGTCCACCTTCACAGTGGTAGGATGGCAAACTCGGTTGACGTCGTTTCGGGCGAGATCGACTAGCATAACGTGCTCGGCGCGGTCCTTCTTTGAAGCCTGAAGTTGAGCAGCTAGCTCATCGTCTTCAGCCGCGTTCTTTCCACGGTGAATGGTTCCGGCGATAGCGTGGTTCACGATGCGAGGTCGCGAGCGGGCTTCGGCAGCAGAGTAGCCGAACCTCGAGTCTGAGGGAAGAGGGGCATAGCCGTCCGTCTTCATTAGACACTCGGGTGAGGCACCGACGATATGAAAGTCGGCGCATGATAGGAAGAAGACATACGGCGAGGGGTTCAGCGTTCGAAGGGTCCTGTAGATGTTGAAGGGATGGAGTTTAGTGCTGCGAGAGAATCTCTGGGATGGCACAGCTTGTATGATCTCGCCCCCGACTATGTGTTTCTTTAGCTTCTTGACAAAGGTCTCGTATCCCTTTCGGCCGACGTTTGAAGAATATTGCAACTCGGAGTCGGATTGCGGAGTGAGGGTCTGGGCGGGAAGTGGGGTCTCGGGCTGGTAGATGATGTCGAGCATCTTTTGCAGTGTCCCACGAGCTTGGTCATAAGCAGGTTGTAAATCATCAGAGGGATTCTTGGGGAGCTTCATATGGGTGACGATAGTCAGGGTCGAGCGGAAGTGATCGAGGGCGACGATGGTGTCGAACAGCATGAACAGAGCCTCGGGGATCTGCAGGTTGTCCTTGAGCGTTCGTTCGGTCTTTGGCTCGAAATACTTGATGCAGTCGTACGAGACATAGCCCACACCACCGCCTGAGAGCTTGGGGAGTCTTAGAGAAGGTATATCGAGAACTCGGTCTTTAGAGAGTTCGGCCTCGAGGACTCGAAGTGGGTCGCCGGCATGGTCGTAGCCGTCGCCCGTTGTCAAGACTTTTCTGGGGTCTGAAAGGCTTAGAAACTGTTATCGGGAAACCATGGGCAAGCTTACTGGCACCGATGAAGCTATATCGTCCAACAGTTTCGGTGCTGCCAGTCGCACTCTCGAGGAGGAAGGAATATTCGGCCGTGGCACTAAGCGAGTAAGCGGCCGACCACTCCAATGGAATATCGTGCGTCTTTACCCAGACGAGAGCTTGAGATATACAGCAGAGGGAGTCAGGAGATCGGCGGGAGCGGAAGCGGAAACGGGGAGGAGAGTAGGTCGGTTCGAGGAGGACCAGTCTTGGTTGTAAGCTTCGCGAGCTTCGTCAACCGTTGGCCGTATATCGAGCTGACGATTCGAATGAATTGAGGTCATACTTTGAGGACTATGATCATAGTTACCTGTGCTGCACCGTACATCTTTGCGGTATCTGAAGAAGAAAGATGTAGAGTGAGAAGAGGGGAGGTCTACGACCAAAGAACAAAGAAATGGGTAACCGGTGAGTAATCGTACTTTTTGGATTGCCTTTGACATCCAATTCCGAGTCGAATGGTTGGTGGGGGCGGGGCATACCGATAGCGGCTCTGGTTCGAGGTGGTGGTCCAGGGTAAGTAGCTTACCTTGAAAAAAAGGTGCCTTGCGCGCGAGGCATCAAGGCACCGCCGGCGGACCAACAAGCTTACTTCTGCATTCGGCTTAGGGCGGCTCGTCGGCAGCCCATCTCACACAGCTCATAGCTCCCACCTTTGGCGGATGTCTCTGGTATACGCACCCACACGCGCTTAATACCATCACTTCGGCGCGGACTTTCACTCGTTCCTGGTTTCTCTGGCTCCAATTGCCAAAGACGCTCCTTTTTCGCGCGATTTCTATTTAATAAACCGCCCATCATGCCCACCGACGAGAGCGTCCACCATGACGAGTCGGCCGAACACACTGGCGACGTCGAGATGACCGAGACGCAGCCCACTCAAGAGGGCGACGAGAATGAGAACGCCAACGGAAATGAGCTTCCTTTCGCCGACTCTGAAATCGCAGAGCCCAGAATCACTTTTGCCAGCTATCTCATGAGCCCCATTGTCACCCTGCTCATTGGATCAGGCGATCAGTCAATCCTCACAGCTCACCAAGGTCTCTTGACACAGAGCCCTTACTTTAAGGACATTTGCGATAGATTTGTCGAAGACGGTAGTGTTAGTAGCCCAATTCATTTGCGCTGTCCCAGGAGCGTCATTTGAGCTTGCATTAACACCTCGAAGCCTCGTCAGATCGAGCTCCCCGACTACGACATTGATACTGTCGGCAGCTTCCTCGAGTACCTCTACACCGGCGAATACTTCCCCAAGAAGCTCCCCGGCCAGCGCGTCCTCGAGTCCGACCCCTCGATCCCCTCGGTCGACAACAGCGGAGACCAGCTGCTCAAGCACGCCCGCATTTACACGCTCGCCGAGAAGTTTGGTGTCGCCGGTCTCAGGAGCCTCTCTAGCTCCAAGATTCACTGCGTCAACTCGACCGCCAAGGGCGAGATCGCCTATGCTCGCTACGTCTATGCCTACACCAGCAACGACGATACTACCATCCGCGCCCCCGTCGCAAGCTTCTGGGCCACCCGCTCCCACACCCTGCGCGCCGAGGCCGAGGACGAGTTCAAGGCACTGTGCTTGGAGCACCCCCAGTTCGGATACGATGTTCTTAGTATGTGTTTTGATTTGCTAAATGGCTGCTCAGTGCTAACAGACACAAGCTCGCGTCTTGGACGACAAGCTCAAGCGAGAGCGCAACGACAAGATGCACCCTGCGACGAGCAGCGGCCGCAAACGCGCACGACACAGCAGCGGATCGCGTGCTGATTAATCATGGACGTGTTGAATGGGATAAACTGGCCAAAACCGGGCCACTGGCGCGCATCTTTCACCGTTTCTGATCTCTTGGGATATTCGTCTTACCTATCGGGCGCGGGCTTCTGTACTATATCATGGGATTTAACTCGACTGCTACACGTAGTCGTTACAAGATAACACGTGGGATTGTTGGGGTTAAGGAAGTGGATGGCGCATTGGTGATTTTTCGACAGTCGAGTTGAACGAAATGTGAGTTCATGGGCGTTGATCCTAGATATCTACCTCGGAAAGAACTGTTGACTCGGTAATTCATACACGCTCCGAGGGCATGACGAATCGAATGTATAAGAACAGAAAACTCCAGACTGTCTTGAAAGCGTTCGTATACAGGGATGCTTATTAACGCAGCGTTCTCATGTTTGTCAACTATGAGTTTCTCGGCTGAATAGCCTCTATGCCTCCCTCCGGCTGCTTGTTGTGTTCACCTTGGTAGACTTTGCTTCTGACGAGCGGCTCCTGTTTGTGCAACTTTGACTCTCCTTGGGTTATTAAGGCTGACATGTAGTTGCGCAAAAAAACACAGCCTCGCATGGTCGTGGTGCTTGGCAGACTCGGTCTTCACAACCAATAAACGTTTATATTACGATCTCGACATGAAGCAATTGGCAACATCGATCCGACACTGTCTCCTCCAGAGTTACAACAAGACCCATGACAACCGTACGTCATTTACCCACAACCGTATCTCAACCCCTTCACCACCAAGTCCTAAGCTGCATTCTTGGGGCCAGCATTGGTGACAAAGGATTGGCCTCGTTCGTTTACTCACACCAGTTGTCGGCACGCTGCCCGCATTCACGGCCTGCGGTCTCTTGGCCGACTGACGATTTGTAGAAACCAAAGTCGGCGAGCCCTCATGTCAAGGACTTTAGCAACATGGGCGATGCTGCCGTACGTACCTGAAAAACCAAGGATAAATCTGGAATACTACAAAGGGCTGGCTAAGGTTAGCATCGCCCTAGAACTCCTGGGTATCATATTTACTTCGAGCGGCTCAACAATGTCTTGACTTGTGACGAACAGCCAGCACAGTTCCATCAAGTTTTCACGGACTTGCCGGCTCGCAGCCTGGCTACGAGTATAACTTCGTGACGGAGGCGCTCCTCAATTCGAGTGCGCTCTCGTTGCGGCGTGAAAGGGTTTGAACAAAGACTGCCTCAAGTCGCCCATAACCTCGCATCTACAACAGGACGGTTCGCGGACAATGGCTATTGCTCGAAATGGGCCTGAGGTATCCAACACGAGCATTTGTCACGTAAACTCGAATTAGCCCAAAGTCTACAATGCCACCATGTCTGGGGGGACCCGGTAGGGCGAGTCTTTTTCCGACTGACTTCTGGCTCTCGTCTTAAATAGCTGGAGGCCAATTTTAAAGCAGATTGGAGTTGGGGCTTGTCCTAGCGAGTTTGAGGAGCGGGAGATTCTACACCTCAAGATGGGCACTTACCTCTCACCGGAACGCGAGAGCCTCCAAGCGACGGACCATGTGTTCAAGGTTGCCCTTGAAGGGCCGCCCTCAACCAAGATGACTGGCTGAAGCATGACGGACAAGGGTAGAAATCAACGTCAGGGCTCGGAGTAGATCTCAAGACGTTCAATTAGAGACGACTTGGGTGTTTATTTGATATAGGGCGAAACCGCCCTCGTGCCTGTCTTTTTGTTGGGCCGGTAGGTATGTTCGCAAGCGGACTCGAGACTTGCTTCTTCCTCGTTCGTCTGGCCGAATCTTGTCTTTAGGTCTTGGTTATTTAACTTCACTGATCAAACACCATTGATCGAGCCCTTACCGTGTACCTCCATCACGAGATTAGTTGCACTTTCCTGGGAGTTGGTGGTGCATTCGGCATGACTCGCCAAGATCTTCATCTATTGGGGCGATTTCATGCAGCTGTTAAATAGAACTGGCTTTGATAATAGAAAAAAAAAAAGAGTTCATTGATGGAACCGTCTCGTCTAGTTTAGGAATAGAATCCACAGAATGCCGATACGTTCCTGATGAATCGGCATCCCAATATCGCCTCCTAACGTATCAATTGACTCCTTTCCATTAAGAATTCGTAAAAACTCAGCTGGGAGAGAAGTACATGTCCAAAGATCTCTCCCTGTCCAGCTTTATAAGGACAAGTTGCCTTGGAAAAGGCTCTTTTTGTTCTTCCAAATGAGACTTCTACCAACTGGCATGGAGTTTAAGCTGCGAACTAGTTTTGATTCTGAGACTCCGTTTCGGGACCTGGGATTGTCTCTAGACTGGATTTCCCGGTTCCGGCATATGGGTTTCGTTCCCTCTGTTCAAAGACACATCGGGTCGGTTCTCCTGACTGCCTTTGCTGTACTAGCAGTGTGAATGCTCACCGACTGAACATATAGCTATAGAAGGGTATATAAATTAGGCTGTAGTCCGTGTCCTCGACCAAAACGCAAGCCCTTTACACCACCATTGTCAGCGACACGGAAACAGCCAGTACCTTTGACAAAACGTCTCCCATCACTTGAGCCACTTGAGGTGCGTAAGAAGTTGCTCTTTCAACATCACGCCTTCCCCCGGTAACCGCATTTCGGCTTTTGCTATCTTTACTCTCATCGTTTACTACCTCCAGCTTTGACTTGGTCGTTTAGACAACGTCCTCATCCACAGGTATGTATCGACCCCCCATGTCTGGCCAAGGACAAACCCCAACAGCCATCATGAATTCTGATACCGTCGAAGCTTTCTGGCCAGCCATTAGAACCCAGCTGATTCATGACCCAGGGTTCGACATCAGCAAAAATGTCGTCTGCAGCCTCTGCAACGATAGAATCTCCATGGCGCACCCCGCCCAGCGCTTCTCGGACCCCCGGAAGTGCCTGGCCCACGACCTATGGATGCTCCCCTGCGGCCACGTGTTCGGCCGGGTCTGCATCCTGAAGAGGGCCAAGAGCGGGCTCCCGCCGCCAAAGTGCCCGGTGTGCGCATGGCCATTCTGCTCTCACATGGAGTGCGACCACCACTTCTTCGGGAGGGAAGTCCCCCTCGACGTGGCCGGCGCCATGAAGACGCCCCGGATCCTGTCGGACGGCGGGGAGGTGGCCATGACCTGCGGCACCTGCCAGGCCAGGGAGGAGCTCACAGACCTGTCCAGATGGGCCCGGCTCCTGCAGCCAACCGGTCTGCTCGGCCTGCGCGAGAGGCTCTCGGTTGTGGCCTGCGTGGGCGACAGGCTCTACTACCCCCGCCGCCACAACGGGGAAAAAGGCGCGGGCTTGCGTTATGAGATAATCAAGGAGGGGGTAGTCGGGGAGGACCTCCAGGAGAAGATCGAGTGGTCGAGGGATGATTTGCTCAAGACCTGGCATACCAAGTGGCAGACCCTTAACCCGGACCATGTGGAATTCAAGCTTTTTATGCTCGAGCTGGTCCGAAAATAGGGGCTGGCAGGCGGCTGCTTGATGATGTGAGACTGGGTTTCGCATTTGCGAGAGAATGACGGGAGGAGTAGATCTGGGTCGTATGTCGACGCGGGTGCTGACTGGGTAGGATTTAATACTAAGTAGTTATAGAGGCTTACTAGAGCCTGTCCAGGACTTTCTCATGAACTAAAGGACTGGATAGATTGCCATTTACCATCAATAGACCTGTACCAGGATAACTTCTAGCCTCTTCTCATCTTTGACCCCGTAGAACAACAAATAAGGATACAATGTCCTGCTTTCTATAACCACCAGAGTACACGCCAATCCATACTAATGCCAATTCATCTTTGATAGTGATACTTTACAGCCCTTGCCTACCTCCATCCAACCGAATCGTTCTTTAGTGTGCTCATAAGCAGTGGAAGTTTGCTGCCGGTAACTCTAAAGCAACGACGTACGTGGGCATGGACGTCCAGACTGGTCTTGTTTGTCCCTGCTGCTTAGCTAGCTAGGAGTATTCGTCTTAAGTATGGCTCTTTTCCTTTGCACCTATCATGTTCAGGCACTAGTTTTGTCGAGCTTCAGTGTTCATTAGCCACCTTTGTGCTATGGTTTCAAAAGTAATTCTTTGTCCAGATCGGTAATGAATGCTTTTCAATCACATCAGATAAAGCATTTTGAGCATGTTCTGCATTGGCGACAATAGAATGCAGCGAACAATGGCCGGCAGCCGTTGCCAGTGCCGTAAAAGTGCCCATTGTGCTGGGCAGTGAACTACCACCCACCAGGCAGACTATAAACAGAACATTTCATCTACAAAACAAAATCTTCCTCCTCCTAAACCCCTTGCCAGCTTTGACTCTTCCTATCCTGGTTCACCAAAATCATCATCCAGACTCTCTACCACCCACTCGTCATCCCCTCCCTGCCAACCATCACCATGTGCTCTATCCAGAGTCTCCTGAACCCCATCCCCCCCGAAGAGGAGGCACCTAGATGCTCTATCCAGAGTCTCCTGAACCCCATCCTCCCCGAAGAGGAGGCACCTAGAGTCACCGAAACGTACTGGCCTACCCTTAGAAGGTTGCTAGTCGACGACCCAAACAGATTCAACAACCTCGAGCTCGAGTGCGACATCTGCCTCGACACCATGACGGTCTTCCCCTCCCAGCATCGCCCGGATCCCGCGGCGGCCTACATCCACCACGGGGCTCGCATCCTGCCCTGCGGCCACATGTTCGGCACAAAGTGCATCTCCATCTTCATCACGGATGCTTACCGGGGCCATGCGCAGCGCATCTCCTGCCCGACCTGCCGGACCCCCTTTGGAGACCACCCGCACTGCATCCACGGCCACTCGGGCATGCCCATGCCCACCTCGGTCGAGGCCATCGCCAAGTTCCCCCCCACGGTCCCCGAAGGCGGCTGGATCGCGGACAAGTGCGGCGATTGCCAAGTCGTCGAGGTCGTCATCGGCCTGAGCAACCTGGCCCCGAGCCTCCACCCGCCCGTCGAGCTCGACATCCTCGAGACCCTGGGCGTGTCCGCCAGCAAGCCCGGCTGCAGCTGGTCACTGCAGCCGGCGAACGCGAACCTCAGCGTCATCGTGGAGGACCTGTCGTTTGTAGAAGGGACGTTTAAGCTGGTGTGCGACTTGGTGGAGAGGGGTCTGAGCGAGAACGTCTTGAGGACCTGGCAGTCGGTGGATTTGAGCGGGCTCAAGTTTTGGCTGCACGTCTACGAGCAGGTGCCCTCTGACCAAGACCTGTACTTGCCGCGAGTGATTTGAAAATTAATACGAACGATGAGGCATAAGAACTGGGAGAGAAGCGAAGAGGGAAAAGGGTAGCGTCAGGCGTTTTGGTGTCAGCATGTCTCTTTAGCGTTGTAGAGAAAATAATCTGCAAATCCAAGCCCGATCATATCGAGGCGGTGCGCATAATAACAAGCATGAGACTTCTGCCAGATAGAGAGACGAGTCGAGCCATGCCGAGTGAGACGGATCAGAAATGAAGCCAATGAGTAAGAGGACAAGGTTCCGGGATCGAAGAGTCTCTTGCTTGAAGAAGGTAGACTAGGTATGGAAGAGGCTGAACTATCCACAAGATACCGTCATTATCCTAGACCCATGACTGAGTGCCAAATCCCCATGAAGTAACTTAGGCAGCCGCTTCAAAGTCTACGACCAAGCCAGGAAGCAGCTCGACCGACTCGGGGCTCTTCTTGGTGCCCAACAGAGTCACCTTGACCTCAAGTCTGCTGCTCCCGTCCGACAAAGCCGACAGAGTTACTCGATTGCTGCCAGGGTTTGGCCCAGCGGGGAGGTCATAAGGCCAAGAGAATACGCCCGCCTCCGAGGTAGCAGCCGTGTTGTGGATGGCGTCGTAGATTGGCTTGTACGTCGAGATGTCCTTCTCTGGCAGAAAGATGGCAACTCGAGAAACACCCTTGGCTTGTGAAGGGTGCCTGGTGTACTCGTGTGGACTACCGTCTTCGCCTTTGAACGGCGACCGCACCTGTCGGTCCGTCTCGTCGATACACCAGAAGGGCACTGTGCCGGCGAATACGCGGCCGCCCTCTGAGTTGCGAGCCTCGGAGATATGACACTTCATCAAGATTCCATCTGGTCGATGCCTCTGGAAAGGAACAAGGTTGCTGTAAGTGATTCCCCGGCCGGTTTCAGCTACCCGTTGTTGAAGCTGGGCGTAGTCGGCGTGGCTGGGCAGGGTGTGCGCCCAATCCCCAATCTTGTCATTTTCCAGTTTCCCCCATCGGTGGGCGCGTCTTTTTTCCGGGTCGACGCCCTCGACGAATGCGATGAACTCGAGGAGGGTGCCGTCGGCGAGGTGGATGAGCTTGTTGACTGTGAGGCCGTCTGCGTGGGCGCCTCCGTCGGTGACGATGAAGGAGTCTTTGAGGTTTTCTGTTACGGTCTGAAGTGTTTGGTAGGACACCGGGATGACGATATGATCAAGCTGTGGGCGAGACATTATGACGACGATGAGAGTTGAATTCTTTGTCTTGTGTCAGGAGTCAATTCTTTGTTGCATACTTCCTTCTTGGATATTTGTTACAATGCGGGGTTCGGGGTTGACTCGGAGAGCTGAGTAACTACTGCGTTAGTAGCAATAGCGACTTTGAGCGCCGATCTCTAGCATAGTCTAGTATCGCATCAAGCCAATCATTTCAACAGATGAATATCATCAGGATGCTCCACCGACCTAGTTGAGCCTCGTTGCTGGTCTCTTTGGGTTGGCCTGGCTGGTGGCTGTTGCGCCATGGGTTCTTGAAGTTGTAGCCACACTGAGGGACAAGTGGATATTCCACGCTCGATTATATACATGCTTGCCTATATCCCAATTCTAACTGCTGTCGAACCAGAGGTGCTTGATAATCTTGGTTGCCGCCCGGTGAGGCCGAGGCAGCAATCTTGACCCCTTGCACAGGTAGTCTCGAGGTGGTGTTTCTAACTGCACTTGATCATAGTCGCCCAGCCTATCATCTATCAAGGCCCATGGTTCAGAACCACGCGGACAACGCGCAACAGGGCCCTGCTTCTGTTGTGTCTGATGAGGACTCCAGGAGTTCCGATTTGATATCTCGGACTAACCCCACCTCAATGAGACACGCCAACCTCATAGAAGACTAAACTACTAGGATGTTTATACAACTTTACTTCACCTCTAGTCAAAACACAACAAGAGATACAAGTTCTATCCAAACCAATTTTCGCTGCAACAACCCCCGTGAGTGGCTCGCCAAACACCCCCATTAAACGACTCCGTTATGCAGCTGCTTCCCGGGGTAGCATTCACCCCTCACACCCTCTCGATCCGAGCCGCCCTATGGCATTAGACTTTGGTCGTAGGGCAGAGATGTGTGGCGCCAAGACCCCTCCCTTTCGGGCGGTCGGCTTCAGGGTGTAAGATCTAACGGTAAGCGCTTACCATGTATCCCTGCCCGCGTCAGGAGTATCGGGCTTTACTGAGCGATGGTCCGCACAAGTCCGCTCCGCCCGACAAGGTACAGTACCAGGCGTGATTATAAAGTCATCATCATCATATCAGAAGCGGGGTTTGGGTATGAAAACGTGGTATATAAATGAGCGTCCTGTTGGAAGGTTGAGACAATCATCCCTCAATACCCCATCCGGAAATAACTGGACAAGCTCTCAAAATGACATCCCTCTATCAGCAGTCAGTCCCAGTGCTGATCAAGTACCTCAAGAACCTGTCCCACCTCCTCCAAAAGGGCGCCAAGTTCTGCGAGGAAAAGGGCGTCAAGCATGAAGACCTCCTCACCTACCGTCTCATCTCGGACATGAGAGGGCAAGTCCCTAACCCATATACATTTTCCCTGTAAACTAATTCAAATTTCACAGACTCCCCTACCAAGTCCAGTCGTGCTCCAACACGGCCAAGTTCGCAGTCGCCCGCCTCGGCGCCCCGGACATGCCCTACTTCGAGGACAACGAGGCAACCTTTGACGAGCTGCAGGCCCGCATCGACCGCACCGTCAAGCTCCTTGAGGGCGTGGACCCGGCCGTCATCAACGGCAAGGAGAACGAGCAGGTCCTCATGGAGACCAAGATTGGCAACTTTGCCTTTACGGGTCAGAGCTACATCTCCGAGTACATCATCCCCAACTTTCACTTTCACCTGAGCTCAGCGTACTGCATCATGCGGACCCAGGGTGTTCCGCTCGAGGCGTTTGACTACCTGAAGGATGTTTTTCACAAGGTTTGAACTGAGTCAGGATTGGGGGAGGATATGCGGAAAAGGGAGGGTATTCTTGAAAGGGGGCCGGGAATAGCCCGTCTGAGAAATTTCCTCTTTGAGGGCAAGACAGGACAAGAAGAAACTCATGAAAAAAAAAAAGACAACCTTTAAATTTCAACTAAACAATGTCTTCTGAAACCCCTTCAACCCGTGTGCAAACCCCAGACCTCGCTGCCTCCGAAGCGGAGAGAACCGTCCATGTCCAGCGCCTCATCGACCGGCTCCTCGAAAAGAGCCCCATCTACACGTTTCTCCTCTCATCAGTAAAACTCATCAGCACCACACGCGGCTCAGTCACGGCGCGGCTGGTCCTGGACTCGAACCACGTCAACAGCAGAGGCGGCCTGCACGGGGCTGTATCCGCCACAATCATCGACTTCACCACGGGCCTGGCCATTGCTTCGTGGGACTTGAGGGAGACGACGGGGGCCAGCGTGGACATGCACATCAGCTACCTGAGCACGGCGAGGGTGGGCGACACAGTGGAGATTGTGTCGACGGCGGACAAGGTTGGAGGCAGCATGGCGTTCTCGACTATTCGTATTTCAAAGGTTGGAGAGGATGGGGGTCTGACTCCTGTTACTGTTGGGCAGCATACAAAGTATGTGAGGCAGACTTCGGCTTCTGCATTGCAATCGCAAAAGGCATGAAACATATAGAGCAGAAAACATGGCATGGGTATTAGACAAATAGACGACGAATTCAAGACTATCAAGTCCGCCCAGTTGAAGAGGTGATCCCCCCATCCACCACAATCTTCTGACCAGTTATATACCTCGCCTCATCCGAAACCAGAAACAGTGCCGCATTAGCCACATCCCAAGCATCCCCCATCCTGCCCATCGGCACCTGTCCATCCCTCATCTTGCAAAACTCGGCATACCCTCCCGGCAGCGGAAACCGATCTGCCAAGCTCTTTGTGTAGGGCGTGTTCATGAGCCCAGGCACAACCGTGTTGAGGCGCACTCCTTTCTCAGCGTATATGACTGCCGTTGCCTTGACGAACTGCATGATGGCTGCTTTGGCGGTGTTGTATGCCACTTGGGGTTTGCCAATGTATCGAAGCCCAGCAATTGAAGATATGCAAACCACCGATCCCCCGGTGGCTTGCTTCTCCATGATGGGTAGGACGTGGTGACAGGCAAGATACACGCTCTTTAGGTTGATGTCCATCTGCACATCCCAAACCTCCTCGGACATGCTCGCAGGATCGCCTGGCTGAGACTGACCAACACTGGTCAGCAGAATATCGATCCGCCCATGTTTCTCCAGACAAGCATCAACGAGAGCCTTGACCGAAGCAGAGCCTGTAGCATCGGTGGCGACGACATCGCACTGACCCCCTTCAGCTTCAATGGTCTCTTTCGTTTTTGTAGCCGACGCAATTGTCCTATTCCCGCCAAAGACTACCGCACCTTGTCTTGCCAAGAGCACGGCGCATGCTGCCCCGATGCCCCATCCGCCGGTGCCAGTTTGCCCGAGGCCGATGACAAGGGCCACTTTGCCGTGTAAATCGAGCATTGGAAAGAAAGCCCGGGCTCACAGGCGGGCAAAACAAGTCTGAATCTGATCGACCCGGCCATCTTTTCAATTGCGCCGAATCTGTGTATTATATGCGTATACTTTTGGCTGCTAGTCAAAGGCCGACGGTCTCTCCATCGGGACAAGTCCGTCGGTTAGATGGCGCCATGACCGAGACTGCGGAGCTCCTCCGTCTGCAGCTTTTCCGTGATTTTCGGATAAAACGTCATTGAGGGACAGTAATACATAAGCATTGATAGGCCAGTCCTCGACCTACAGGCCATTACTTCTAAGAACTTCAACTTACAACCTCGCTGAAAAAAGACATACATCAACATGGCCGAACCCAGTTTGAACCCAGACTACGACCTCGACACCCCCATAACCTCCAAGGTCGGACTCCGCCAGGGCCTCGCATCCTACGGCGACCCTCACTTCTCCCTCTTCCTCCGCAAGGTCTTCATCAAGGCCCTCGGGTACAGCGAAGATGCCCTGTCAAGGCCCATTATTGGAATTGTCAACACTTATTCCAGCTTCAACCCTTGTCATGCAAACATACCCCAGCTCATAGACGCCGTCAAGAGAGGAGTGCAACTCAATGGAGGGCTGGCTATTGACTTCCCCACCATCAGTATACACGAGTCCTTCTCGTCGCCGACGAGTATGTATTTGCGGAACTTGATGAGTATGGACACGGAAGAAATGATCAGCGCCCAGCCATGTGATGCCGTGGTTTTAATTGGAGGTAAGTTTCTGCTGAGTGCGGCGAACACATACTAATACCGAGGTTAGGATGTGACAAGACCACGCCCGCTCAGTTAATGGGTGGTATATCAGCCAATAAGCCCATCTTGCATCTCGTTACAGGCCCAATGATGCCCGGAAGTCACCGGGGAGTACGCATAGGAGCTTGTACCGATTGCAGAAACAATTGGGCCAAGTACAGAGCCGGAACTATTGATATCGAGGATATTTCAGCCATCAACGATGAGCTGGCGCCAACAGTAAGTTCACTATCCCTTCAAGACACTCCCCTGCTCACCAACTTCTCAAAGGGCGGAACTTGCGGTGTCATGGGCACGGCAAGCACAATGGCTTGTATCCTTGTCGGCCTTGGTATGATGCCCTTTGCTGGTGCTACAGCCCCAGCAGTCTCAGCCACCCGCCTTCGTATCGCCGAGGCCACCGGAGGACACGCCGTGGCAGCATGCAAAAAGTTGGACCAGCTCCGACCACAAACTTTGTTGACTCGAGAGTCGTTCCTCAATGCCATCACTGTTCTTCAAGCCATCGGTGGCTCGACAAACGCCGTCGTACATCTCATGGCCATCATTGGCCGTCATCCCAAGGTAGCGGGAACCATTACCCTTGATACCGTCGATGAAATCGGTCGCAAAACACCCTTGCTGGTTGATCTGAAGCCAAGTGGTGACAATTACATGACTGATTTCCATAACTCGGGTGCGATCTCCCCATTCTGTTCTTTCGTTAGAGACTAACAACTGTAGGCGGTATGCTCGCTCTATACCACGAGCTCAAGCCCCTTCTTCATCTCGACGCCATGACAGTAACCGGCCGGACTCTGGGCGAAGAAATTGCCCAATCTTCTCTCATCCCCGTGCCACGTGAACTCAGTGTTATCCAGCCATTTGACAAGCCACTGTACCCTGCATCCTCACTGGTCGTGTTGAGAGGCAACCTAGCCCCTGGAGGTGCCGTGATGAAAGCGAGCGCCTCCAAGTACAGGCGCCTTCTCCAACATTCTGGACGAGCAGTTGTATTTGCCAACTCGGCCGATATGGCAGAGAGGATAGACGACCCTGATCTAGAAGTGACACCTGACAGTGTACTTGTTCTGCAAAACATCGGTCCCATTGGAAACCCTGGAATGCCAGAAGCAGGCATGATTCCGATTCCGAGGAAGATTGCATCTCAAGGAGTATTGGATATGCTGCGTCTTTCAGATGGTCGCATGAGCGGAACGGCAGGAGGTACAATAGGCCTTCACATCTCCCCAGAATCGGCCGATCCAAGATCGGTGCTGGGCATCGTCAGGAATGGGGACCTCATTACTCTCGACGTCGAAAAGAGAATACTTTCCATCGATCTCTCGGACGAGGAAATATCTCGGCGAATCGAAGAGAGGGTCAAGTCCTTTGAGCAGAGCGAAAGCGGCGCTGAGCCGTGGGTGAAGCGGGAGGGAATGAGAGGCTATAGAGGGCTGTACATGCGATCTGTCAACCAAGCGGAGGAGGGGACCGACTTTGACTTTTTGACGGCCAAAGGGCCCCGTAGGTCGTGAAGTTGAGCTTGTTGGAATTTATAGACCGCTGGGGTATGTTGGGATGAAGTCCTGGAACAGGTCGCGAACGATAGTATCGACATTGATGGAATCTGTTGCTTCAAAGTACTCGGCAAATGAATCGTTCATAAGGAAATCATCGAAGGCATTCTGGCCGAAATGATTCATAACCTGGTTTTGATCCATCGATAATGTCGTAGAGCCATTGTTGGGATAGGATAGGCTAATCCCAGCTCCAGCCAAAGGTGCGGTCTGTGTTGCTAGTGCATCAGGCTCTTGTCCTCCCTCGGGAGGTCCACGAGTTACGGATCGACTGTTTGCAACCTGCCCATTACTTTCTCGCAGCCATCGGATTGTTGACCTTCCTAACTCATCCAATATGTCGCGGCTACGCTTCGCTCCCGACCAATGCTCCCCTGTGGCGCTCAGCACACTGAGCGAGATGCTTAGATCACCCATGAGGACATCAACTTCAGTCTCGCGAGCAATATCCGGTACAACTTTGATGCAATAAAGCAACGCGATTGTGCTGAGAACCAGAGCGTGAAAGGTCGTCCAACCGTGAACAAGGAGGTTTTTCTTGTACAATGTGTCAAACAGCTGAATGCTCTCTCGGGCACTCTTGTGACACTGGACTAAAGCTTCACTAGAAGGCTTAGGTATGGCAGGACTGGGCCTTAGGAGAAGCATTCGCAGGCCGTGGTATCGTATCTGACATGTCGTTCTGAGATAGAGACCAGAGGGGCCATTCGCCTGCGGTATCTGACTTGCCCACTCATCTAACTGACCCAGCATGGATGACTGCCAGTCATTGATGTCCATCACTGGAGGGTAGGCGTATCGGGGTGAGCCTCGGGTGATGCTGTTTGCAACGTACTTGATCTCCGAGTTGAGTTTTGCTGCCCGGAACAAGTGCATCGCGAAATCCATCTCTTTAGGGGTTCCTGAGAGTCCAGTCATTTGGGACTGGTTCTCGGTAAGCTCATCATCGTTCAGCCCCTGAGGCATCTACACTAGCTTATCAGTATGGTATCAAAGTTCAGGCAAAGTGTCCCTTACTCGGAGTTCGCATCCTTCGTCTCTGATTCCAATAGGCCGACCCATCATGGTGGCGATGACGCGGTCGAAAGAAAAAATAACCCAGAAGATACGAACCCGCATTTCCTGCTCTAGCAATGAAATACCAGAACTGATGCTGATATTTCGCTGGAGACCTAAGTCAAGTAGGGCGGCGATGCAGTGATAGTTTAGATACCACACATTGAGACGAACGAAAGGGCTGTGTATGGTGAAAATTAGAAGCAGAAGCAGGCATTGCACGCCTTGTAGCGAGTTCTCGAGATTGAGGTCTTCAAGGTACTGTAGTGCAGACAGGCAATACGACTCTGCTGGAATGCGTGCTCTCAGCCTACCAGACAAGACGGTGGCTCCAATGGCCAGGACCATGAATACCTGAAATCCCACGACAGGGTCCTTGTCGTTTTGCTCGTAGGCTTGATCCAACATCTTTAAGAACGTCGGTTGGTGAAGGATGGGATATTGTAGATGTATCGCATCAAAGTATGCGTCGCACAACTGCTTCGCCATCTCCCTGGCCGGGAGAGGGAGTGGTCCTTGGATCGCCTCAACAAGCTTCGTAGGAAAAGGGACGTCACGGCTTGGTCGGGAGAGCCTTTCATCATGCTTTGATGCCGAATCAAGCAACACTCGAGCGAGAAAGTAGCCGCTAGATGGCCCGATGTACCTCGGGTCCTGGTTTGTCCCCAGGGAGACTAATCCGATCTCGTGGGACAGAGTGCCGGCTCCCGTAGGCCCAGGGGCGGATCTGACGGGCTGATTTGATTGCTCGATGATTGTTTCGTTGGTAGGCTCTGCATAGGCCTGCGTCTGGATCGCCACAGGGGATTGAAGTAATGTGTCTGTTGTATCATCCAGAACAACTTCGCCAGAAGCTTCTCCGGGTTCCGTAAGAGAGGGATCCTGAGACAGGTCCACATCTGGGCACCTTGAACGGATGATTGACTCTAGCCAAGATATGCGACGCTTCAGACTCGAGACGTATCTATCTCGTCGATCAGCATCGAAAATGGGGCGGAGGTGCTTGCGCATACTCTTTCAATCGCGAGCTCTCTCCATCGGCACAGGCGACACCAGCATTCCGGCAATTCTTACATGCAGGCAGCTCCCCATCGCACTACAGAATCAGCCGGCCATTCTGGGAATTGGTGTTCATGTGGTGCGCCATACCCGGATCTTGCGCCGCTGGCAGCGGAGACAGGCCATGCGCAGTCGGGGATTTCTCCGCCCCGGCTGGCTCGCTCGCGGCCGGTGTCCGCTTGAGTCGTTATCCTCGGGCATTGATCAGGAGGAACTCGCTTTGAGGGTATGATTGGTTGGTGAGAGGGCAACCTTGGATGCTGGTGGGTGTAGAAGATGAAGGTCGAGATGGATGTAGTGGCGAAACTCCGACAGAGCGGGGAGATGCCGTGAGAAATTGGAGATGCAGACGGAAAGACCCCGCATGGTTTTTGAGGGCGATCAACTGGGTATTAATAACAAACCCAAAGACAGAAACACTCAAGAAGGCATTACAACAAGTAGGCGTTTGCTTGTCTTGCTCCTATAACATTTTATGGTACTATCTAAACACTAATCTCAATTCTTCATCTCCACCTAGTTCAACTCCTCATCTCAGTCCACTATGACAGACAACCAAGAAGAATCTCGGAAAATCCACGTCGCAGCCTCAGAAGCACGACGCCTAGTCGAAGACATCCTCAAAGGCAACGGCGTCCCTGCTGAAAATGCTATCATCATAGCACGCTGCCTAATCGCAGCCGACCTTCGCGGCGTGGACACGCACGGCATGAACCGCGTCCCCTCATACATGGAGCGCATCCGCCAAGGCGTCCTCAGCGCCAGCGCCCAACCAATTGTCAGCCAGGTAACACCCGCCGTCGCTCAAGTCGACGGTCAAAACGGCTTCGGCTTCGTCGCCGCTCACAAAGGCATGGCCGCCGCCATCGAGTCGGCCCGCGTCTTCGGCATCGGCATGGCGAGCATCAAGCATTCAAACCACTTTGGCATGGCTGCGTGGGTGGTCCAGCAAGCCCTGGACGCAGACATGATGAGCCTCGTGTTTACGAATTCGAGTCCGGCGCTGCCTGCTTGGGGTGGCAAGAGCAAGCTCATGGGCGTGTCTCCGATCGCCTGCGGTGCGCCGGGCAAGGGCCCGATGGAGAGCTTCATCCTCGACATGGCCCCATCTGTGGCAGCACGGGGCAAGATTTATAAGGCCAAACGACGCGGGGAGAAAATCCCGCTGGATTGGGCGCTTGATGCAGAGGGGCGGCCAACAGATGACCCTGAAGCTGCCCTAGGGGGAGTCATGCTGCCGATGGGAGGACCCAAGGGCTCAGCGCTATCCATCATGATGGACGTCTTCTCTGGCGTCTTGTCTGGCTCTGCCTTTGCCGGACATGTTACAGGCCCGTATGATCCTTCCAAGCCAGCGGATGTTGGCCACTTCTTGGTTGCCATCAAGCCCGACCTTTTCATGAGCCTGGACGACTTCCGGGAGAGGATGAAGTACCTGTACGAGCGGGTAGTAGGGTCTGACAAGGCTGCTGGGGTGGAACGGATTTACTTTCCCGGAGAGATTGAGCAGTTGGCTCAAAAGGAGAGGGAAAAGACTGGGATTCCGCTTGTGCAAGCAGAGATTGATGCTCTGAATGCGGAGGCGAGAAAGGTTTCAGCAGAACCTCTGGTGGCCATTCAAAGTTGATACTAGGTCGACATATGGAAGATTAGTTTAAAGAAATTAGCCTGTTTATCCAGAATTACTCCTTCACCGTCAATTTGTACCAAGTACAAGACAAAGGCGCGATACCCACCAAGGTTAAATCAGCCGTGTTCTCCATAGGATGCTAATGTTGTCAGTGCCTACCAGGCAAACCTCTTGTCAGTCGCGGCGATTGCCTACCCTAGATAACAACCTCGAGAAGCGAGCAAATGGCCCAAACTTGGCTCGATACGGGATATATCTCAACATAATTGGCTGTGAACAACTCGACTGGGACAACCGGGTCCCATTCTAGGTCGTTCACTGATATGGACCTATTAAGGGTGTGATGTGTGCGGACAATGTCCGTTTGGCTTGTCTGCGGATTTCTTCCGCTTTGGGTCCTGAGCAACCCAAGTACATTTAAACACTTGAGGGCGGCACATGACCTCGTCCCTGCAATACACCTCTAATAGTAAAAATCAAGTACCTATAACCGTCATGACGGTTGTTCATATCGGTTCGTCGTTCAACTGCTCATTATCTTCCCACGCTGACCCAATCGCAGTTCTCTTCAAATTCCGCTCGGACGTCGACCAGTCCCATCGACAGACATTCGCCAAAGAACTCAAAACCCTCAAATCACTATCATGCGTCAAAGATCAACGCCTAGTAGTAGGAGGACCGTCCATCACAGACCCTATCGCTCGGAGTAAAGGGTTCCAGATCGCTTTGCTGAGCTTCCACCAAGACCCTGCAGCACTGGCAGAATACCAAGCCAGCAGCGAGCATCATAGGCGAGTAACCAAAAGACCTGCAAGTGGACCAAAATGGCTGACTGGACTGAAAGGGTAACGAGCCAATATCTATGGCCGTATGCTGAGGATGTAATGCGATTCGACTTTGAGGTGGACGAGGACGACGAGCACATGTTTGAAAAGAATTTTGGCTTTTCCCCAAAGCCATAAGCATGTCCTAGAACTCCCTCATAAAAACGCCATTGCCGCCGCCAACATGGAACGGACCAACCATGTCTCCCCATCACCGTGATCAATTACTCGAGAGGTGCTGATAAGACAACCCGTCCCCGCACGCTTCGGCGGCCGGCGGCCAAGACCCGCACGGGAAGACGGTCCAGATCCGATCAACGACTCGGCCGCCGGCTGATCGACCATAGTGAGATTTTTTCTCCTAGGTGGTTTTCTAATAGTAGAGTAGGATGGCTGGAATTGTTTCGTGGGGGGCTAAAGAGGGGAATTCCGCGGGTGGCTTTTCTCTAGAGGAGTAAATATTAATCTAGCTTTGCTCTTTTCTATCTCTTTCTCACTCTGATTGATATAAGCGTCTTCGATTGTTGTAGCCAAGCTGTGAGGGGCTCGTCGACAACATTATCGCCATCACTGAACATGCCGCCCTCAACGCTCCTTCGATCCTGGGGCATCGCCAAGCCTAAATTCCTCCATGGAATCCCTGCCAATAGTCTATTCATGATTGTGCTTCTAATGGGAGTCAACGCCCTCGTCTGGGTCGCCGTCGCCATCGTCCTTCACTTCCACCCCGCCCTCATCTCCTCAGCAGCCCTCTCCTACGTCCTCGGCCTCCGCCATGCGCTGGACGCAGATCACATCGCCGCTATCGACCTCATGACCCGACGTCTGATTGCGTCGGGCCAGAGACCGGCGACAGTGGGTACCTTCTTCTCCCTGGGGCACAGCACGATTGTCATTGTCACTTGCATTGTCGTTGCAGCGACGAGTGGTGCGCTGCGGAAGAGGTTCGATAGTTTCTCCCGGGTGGGTAACATAATAGGCACCAGCGTCAGCGCAGCATTCTTGATTATCCTCTGCGTCGGAAACGGGTGGGTGCTGTACAAATTGGTGCAGCGCCTGCAGGCCGTGCTTGAAGAGCGGCGCCAGCAGCAGCAGCAGAGTGGGTTCGAGGAAGAGGAGACTCAAATCCAGGATCACTTTGCACTCGAGGGAGGCGGGTTCCTGACCCGAGTCTTCAAGAGGCTGTTCCGGGTCATCGACCGGCCGTGGAAGATGTACCCGCTCGGCGTCGTCTTTGGTCTCGGTTTTGACACCAGTTCTGAGATTGCCATTCTTGGAATCGCCAGCATCCAGGCCGTGCAGGGCACGAGTATCTGGCTAATTCTAATTTTCCCAATACTGTTCACAGGCAAGTTATTCATACATGATTGGTTACCGTGCAGCTTCTAAACTCTACTATAGCTGGCATGTGTATGCTTGACACTACGGACGGGGCTCTGATGATGGCTCTGTACACCTCCAAAGCATTCTCACGGGATGTCGTCGCCATTCTGTACTACTCAATCGTTCTCACGGGCATCACTGTATTTGTGTCTGCTTTTATTGGCATCATCCAAGTTCTGAGTCTGATCCAAAATGTGGCGGAACCCGAGGGCGGTTTCTGGGACGGGGTGTCTGCGATTGGGGACCACTTTGACATTATCGGAGGCAGCATCTGCGGCGTCTTTCTCGTCGTGGGCGTAGGCTCCATCATTGTGTATAAGCCCTGGCGAAGACGCATGGAAAGAAGGAATCAGGGTTTGGTCTCTGCAGTTGACGATGGACTCGAAGATGACCTGGGACCCCAATCACCTCTTTCAGGGGTCGATGAGCCCCCCAGATCCGTCGAAACGTAAGAGACAAAGAACTTGTGTCATGGAAAAACTCATACATCCCCGATGTGGCTTGCAGGGTGATGCGGATCTCGTCTTAATTTCCAACCTATCTGCGATACCTGATGTAGGTGATACCCTCGTGATGGAGTAATTCAGAAGTCAAGACATCGGAGATGGGTGGATAACCCTCCCCCCTGCGTTGGCACCTTCTCCGAACCTATGTTCAGAGTTCCAAAATTGCATTGACCAAAGATGCCTTCGAGTGTTCCTTCTATAATTTAATCCATCGCTGCCCAGCCAGTCCTTCCTCTCCCCATCAAATCCAATACTCACATCTTGGATAGCTACTTCCTTTCGAACATTCACAGGACTTTACTTGATCCTCACCTGGAGATTTCTTAGACAGCCAAGATGTCGCATCTCCCGAACCCCAATACCTATTCTTGGCCAAACATCTACGAGGCGCCGTCATCAGGACCCAAGAGTGAGTCTTCTACCATATCCAACCCAGAATCTTCCATGATCCTAACCCGGCCCTACCTAGCGAACCACATGGAAATAAACCAGCAAGACACAGGGTCCATGGATAGGACGGGCTTCGACCGCGTGTCTGGCCCTGTCTCCGGCTCCGTGCCTGGTTTCGTCTCCGGTCCCGCCTCTTGTTTTGGCTCCGGCACCGTCACTGGCCCTGTCCCCGAGCCCAGCCTTGGTCCCCTCCTTGATCCTGTCTTTGGGCCAGTCTCTCACACCCCCACTGCTGCAGTCGGGATTCCCAAGCCCAAGACAGCTCCGGCCTCTACTTCCACTCACCGCGCCGACTGACCGCCTAGGCGCAGTTCACTAAAGGGGAGCGAAAGGATGAAGGTGTCTGGCTCTGCAGCAAATGCTTCAAGGACCTCAACAGGGTCGAGGCCACTACACTGGATGAGCAGAAGGAGCTGAACGGTAAGCAGCGGATCTATGGCCTCCTTCCTGCCCTGGAGGTCCATCCAGAGGCGGACCAGCGGAGACTCAAGTGCCAAGACTGCAGGCGGGCAAAGCTCTGTCAGTTCATCATGCGCCTGTGGTACGTGTTGCGGCCCCAGGGGGAGGGCCTAGTGCCCATGGACTAGCCGCCTGGTTTCCTGGTCTGCGAGGCTGATGCGAGATGTTCGATCTTCAGCATGCCGCGGGATGGCGAAGGACGTGAAACTTGGACGAAACAGAACGGATATTCTGCTCCCTTCTTAGATCAAGTAAGTCTTCAGGATACTGGAAAGGTGGACGGTGCTGACATACCTATGGCATTATAACAAGCGCCTAGAAGAAAGTCTGAGGACACGAGAACTGGGGATCGGGGCAAGTAATCTTAGGAGCGAGAGTGGCACGGCGTGTGTTTGGCGTCTGGAAAAGTTATCGATGCTAGAGTTCGGTTACGCTCCGAACTTGTCTGTTATTGGGGGCATAGACAGTGGAAAGGATCGTTTCTCTTTGGCGTCATTATAGAACATACTGCTATTGGGAGTAATTAGCCTTTGCGTACTGGGTATATGGCTTGAACATGGTCCATTGTTACAGCGGACAAAGCGAGGTCGTGGGGGCAACTCCACGAAACTGTCACAAGCAATGTAATTTGTGCATCGATGTGAACCAGTTCATGATATTTTTGGACCCGGAATCCTCTCCTGTACATTAATACAAGCATGGCGCCTCCATCGAGTGCCCAACCAAGACGATACGTCTCTCCTTTCACCCTCCGCATCTCCCACCACCAATCGACTTCATTAAGCATACTGGAGCAGGCCAACTATAGGAACCTAAGCTTCTGGTCGCTTCCCTTTTCGGGTTCTCGGGAGCAGGTTCTTGCGCCGCTTGATGATTTTGTGAACTTGACAGAAGTCGGTCATGCCAAACACGAAATGCAGGTTCGCTAAGGTGCTTAACAAAAGTAGGAGAGTTGAACAACAAAAAACACAGGCTGCGTAGGCACAAAGAGTTAGCAAGGCAGAAATTTGCCAGAAAATCAACACGTACCCATGCAATGGCATCCGAAATTCATATCCATGGCTGGCGAGAACACGCGACATGCTTCTAGCTCTTCTCCACGGCCAGCTCCAAAATCTCTTCCACAGAAGGATCCTCAAGAAGTCCGACTGAGGTATGCAGCAGATACATCATTCTTCGGGACATTCGAACAAGCCATCCCGCAGCCATTGACATCCAACTGAGATATGCAAATCCGGCCACAGTCCCTCACACACCAAACATCACTTGCTCAAAGATTGGATCCTCGCCTCGATGGGATGCCTTAGTCACCTCCAAGTGCTCAAGAGCCCCCCAAAAAGACGGAACTGTTCCGGAACTTTTGGACGAGACAGTCCTTCGCTGTGTTCTTTGTTATAGTGAAGGCAAGCTGCCGACAGCCGCGCATACCAGATAGGGATAGTCCTTTCCCTGGATGGCTAGGGCATGTCAGATACCTTTGAATCAGGAAGAGCGAGAGAGCTTACTGGCGTAAGACACCTCCGCAATCTTGTCAGACTTGAAGCAGTTCCTGTGAATGCGGTTAGCACTCGAGCGAATGAATCTGCGTTACGGATAGCCTACCAGCGCTTGTTGGCGCGCTCCTGGGCGAATCAGTGGTATCATAACTCTGCCACCCTCAGATGGATCAGAGGAAACACATCAGCAAAAGAACACAGTGCCTTTTGCGCAAAGGGCATTTCAAATCGGCCCAATGCCATGCAACATATTGACCTGAGCGTGCCATGTCGCCGCCCAGGCCGGATATGCACGAGGAGGATATCCTCCGCCGTAAAACAGTTCCTGTGAAGGCGGTTAGCACTTGTCCTAACCTGCGCCGCGGATAGCCTACCAGCGCTTGTTCATGCGCTCCTGGGCGAACCATGTCGCCGCCCAGGCCGGAGCACACCGGCATAATGTACTCCGCCTTGAAGCAGTCAGCACGAGAATCGAGATATAGAGGTGTCGTGTTGATGCTTACCTTTGCCGCCAAGTGTTTAACAGGATAACAGTGCTTCTCTCAATAGGGACCCAAGGCCCAACCAGATATCAACAAGACGTTGATAAAAAAAAAAAAAAAGAAAAAGGCAAGCATTTACTACTCCAGGCCAGAGTCAGTCGAGAAGCTCAAGTGGGGGTAAAGGTCATCGGCCAGTGTTAAGTATCACGTTTGATCAAAGTTGGATACGATCGTCGTCTGCTGGTGTGCAGAGTTGAACTGGAAAGCACATACCTGCATGGTTCACAAGCCTGCGAGATCGAAATGGCAGCGGCCCATTGTTGCCATTCTCCTTACTAGTAGGAGAGTATCACCATGTTCTTTGTTGTGGTGAAAGCAAGCTGCCCTTGACGGAGCAGGCGCGCAATCCAGAGAGTGGGAGAGAGGAGTGGGAGAGAGGAGAAGGTGTGGAAGTTGGGAGGAAGCGAGGAAGCGAAGAGGAAAATAAATAGGCCTGTGGGAGTGCCCTCGCTTAGCATCAACAAATCTGCCAGGTGTTGACAGCTGTCAGTCGGTGCAGCAGTGCTCTCTCCACGGAGGAGTGAAGAGTTCCCTGAGATAGAGGTTAACGTACCTAATTTTCAGGGGGTCAGGGCAACGCACTTCGGACCCAGTTGACCAGTTGAAGGGCAAGATCTAGAATCATAGAACCTAAGGCAACCTAAGGTGAGGGCATCTTGGTGGTCTTGATCCACCCCTCTACGCACCTTCCTATCTCGCAAAGTTGTCATCACTGCACGTGCCCAATTTCTACTACCGACCTGGGTATTCTTTCCTGAGTCCCAGTTTCTTCAACAGCATCCATCCATCCTCAATCCATCTACCGTCGATCCAGATATCACGGCGAGCGGCAGTGAATCCATATCTAGAAGGCAGAACATACGACACGGCAATAAGTACATGGACTTGTTGCATTCGTACTGCACCCCAGATCATTCGCCGCTAATCGACTCCCCGGCATTGTTGCGCAACGTTTGTGCAGATAACCGATCGATACCCGCTCACAGCATCCGCTGTAGACGCGGCTAAGCGCTGGTCTGTTTGTACACGGAACCACCTCGAGTGCATCGCTGCGTCGCACCTTGCCGAACACTTGAGCTGTCATTGTGCAACTCTGAATGCGGGGCCTGCACTGCATTTGAGGCCAAATTGAGGAGGCAAGAGGGGGACTGGAGCGTCTGCCATGCAACCTTTGTCAAAGATGTCGCCGAGTGGTGATTGAGAGAAGAGGAATCGCATCATTGTTGTCCCAAGAAATGAGAAGTGACTAACTGCATTGCAGTAGTCTGGATGGGTCCCCGCTGGACATTGGCAACTATGCGAGCCGTGTTCTCACTCGACTTGTACGAAGCTCGCTGCACAATGCACTTGCCCGTCACCACGAACGGCCAATGACAACCGTCGCGCTTCAACGGTGCTGGGGGCCGCATAAAACACTGCAGAAGAGCAACACCGCGAACGAGTTTACGGCCATGAGTGACACCCTCGAGGGTATTGGAAGCTACAGATGTCGTCTCGTCTCTGGGTTGCGTTGCAACCAGGTGGCACCAATCAGCAAATCCGACCCCGAGCTGGTTTGCCGCTCGTATCAGTGATGCATACAGTCAACAGCAACCACCAACCTCCTCTGGCTTGGCAATTGGCATCGTATGGGCGTCTCTCAACCCGCAACAACTAAGGACGAAACCAAAGTCCCGAGATCGCAACACCGTGAGTCAACCTCATAGCAAAAGTGTAGACTCGGGTTGACAGTTCTGTCCTGCGTTTTGGCACTTTGGGGCGACAGCCACTTTGCCGCATAGCGCTAAGCACGCCGATCAAACTTTTTCTGCTTCTCCTGGCTAATTTGACCACCCTTCGGCCTGCAACCGACTCGTTTTCGAAGCACCAATCTGCAACTTCTCAAGCAACCCGTTGCAGCCTGGAACGCTCCGCATGACCGCACACTCTACGCGCACGGATTGAGGCTCTGTCCCAGGTTCTAGGCGAACCTCCTGATGGGGATAGGCGCCAAGGCATTCGTGCCTACTCCGTACTGGTGAGCGAAGCGTTGAACAAAAAATGCGGGGGTGGTCTGCCTCTCATCCACTGGCCCATCAACCAATGGGTCCTTCGCGCCCTAGCCGTCGTGTGAGGATTTGCAGATTGCAGGTCGCTTGAAGTCCGACTTGAGGCTGAAGGAGGGTTGGAAGGAGTCAGATGTTCACCCCGGCAGCAGACCCGTCTGGCCCCGCCGTTCTCGGAAACGTCGCCACCTTGTCCACCCTCTGTGATCGACTAATCCACAAGCGCTCATAGGGCAATTGCTTATCGTGGTCTCGCCAAGGTACCAGACAGTGCTGGTCACAGTTCGCTCTTCTCTCGCGTTTCCTCGTCTACTCTTCTTTCAGCACGGAGGGTATAATGAATGGTACAACGAGTTGTTGCCAATCGCACTATCTTACGCACCATCACACCAGCCTCTTCTAGCTCAAGAAATGTGCACATCCAGTCGTCAGCCTGCCGCCTTGAAAGGCCTCAGCCGTAGGCCGTTCCAAGTCCATGCTTCTAGGCATCTCCATGCACCCACCATGGGCTGCAGCCTTGGAACACCGTCCCTGGCCTGACAACAAGCCCCGCACTGTTTGCCTCGTCAAAGTCCATTCGAAGAGACTTTTGGGGGGACCCTTGGACCCCTAAAAATGCGACCCACACAGCCCCTGGCTGCTAACGACTCAGGAGTCTGGCCCGGCCGAGCGAATCGGAACGGCGGGGAGACGGATTCAATGGCCACGGCGGATGGCAAGATGGCAGATCTTTGGCAAGAAAAAGGGTCGGAAAGGCCATTTCCCGTACTGCTTTCTGCCTCGTCGCCATGTGCTCACCAGCGCTTGTCTTGAAAGATGCGATTTTCAGCCCCCACCGGGCGCTTCGGGCTGTCCGCGCTTGATCATAACTGTCAGCTCAGCCTCCTTTGAAGTCTCTCAACGGTATGCCATGGCGATCAACGCTTACATGTATCCTCGAGCAAAGGAAGGGGTTTTTGGGGCAGGGCGAGCGTCTGGGCGCCAATATCACAAAGGGGACAGAAGGGGGAATGCTCTGCAAACTGCCCACGCGCCGAAATCAAAGAGCCTCCCGCTTCAGTTTACAAATTGCTGGGGTAAGCCAGGATCAACCCAAGCTCTTTATCCCCATGTGGGACCGTGTACCGGTACTGCCTACAGCTCGGGGTATTGGTTATAATTCCAGTTCCGGGGACCTAGTCCGCCAAGAGGCCTGCCGTTCTCCGCCAACCCACCGCACGGCACCGCACTAGCTCGGTCCCGCCAAGTGCGCCGTGCACCAATGGTGCGATTCGAGACGTCCATCGATAGCTCGCGACAAGGGAAACGAGACTCGTTGCAGCCTCCAATGTCGGTGAAGCTGCAGGGCTGGATGTAACTAAAGTCTGGTCTTATTCACGGGTGTCGTGGACCCTGGTGGCGACCATCACTGCTCAGCTCCCGTACTGTATATATGCCCTTCTCCCCTCCGAACTCGCACCCTTTCGTTCTTCTTCCGATTTCTTTTCAAAGCTACGGGTTCTCGATCCATTACCACGTTCTCTTTGTCGCTTGGGCATCCAATTGGGTGTCTTGCTCGAGGCGTTTGATCCATGTCTAGTTAAACCACCTTCACCATTCACTACCTTCCTCTCTGATCCCCATCGTCCTGCATTGAAACGAATCGCAATCTCTTCGTTTCCCATTACTCGCTGTCGCACCGGGAGTGTCCTCCCCCATCTACGCACCCATTCATTAAGCACCCCCTAGTCAGCAACATGCACGGCTACAGTTCATCCGAGGAGTCGGACGACCCTCGCCGGCCTCGGGCGCCACCCGCCAACACCAATAACAACAACGACCAAAAGAAAAAGAAGAAGAAGAAGCTACCGCCTCAAAAGTCCATCAACCGCATCTGGAAGAAATTCTCAAAGCGCAAGTTCCACAAGGCTCTCGCCGTTCTCCCCTTCGATCCCGTGCTTCCTCCCGCCACCTACCAATCGAATGAACTTCTCTCGGCGGGATACGAGCGCGCCGCGGAAGAATGCCGACGAAAGGTCGAGAAGATCATCAAGGAATGCAAGCGTGTCAATATGCGATATCGAGACCCTGGCTGGGATTTGGTAAGTTACCAATATCGTTGCGGCTCACCCGAATCTGGCGCTAATTGCTTTGAAGGACTGGGATCTCAAGTACGAGAAGGGCAATTGCCTGAACTCCCTCGGCGTCCAAAAGTTTGAGCTCAACAGAACTACGCTCCTAAGCTCCAAGGCCTCTGTACCCAAGGCCGTCAAGCGAGTGCACGAAATCTTCGAGAAGCCCACGTTCATGAAAGACGTGAACGGCGGGGATGTCAAGCAGGGAAGTCTTGGCGACTGCTGGATCATGGCTGGTCTGACAGCTCTCGCCAATGTCCCAGAGGGTCTCCGGCGCATATGCGTCGCCTACGACACCAAGATTGGCATCTACGGCTTCGTCTTCTACAGAGACGGAGAGTGGATCTACTCAATCATTGACGACAAGCTCTATCTCAAGTCGCCATGCTGGGACTCTCCGAGCATGCAACGAGACCTCTTGCAGCAGATTGACCGTGAGGATGTCGAGAATGTCTACAGAAAGACTTACCAGACCGGATCCAAGGCGCTCTTTTTCGCTCAGTGCAAGGACCAGAACGAGACCTGGGTCCCTCTCATCGAGAAGGCCTATGCCAAGGCGCACGGTGATTATGCGTCCCTGGCAGGTGGCTGGATTGGCGAAGGCCTCGAGGACCTCTCAGGAGGTGTCACCACCGAGTTGTTGACCTCTGACATCCTTGATATTGACGAGTTTTGGGACAAGGAAATGTCGAGAGTTAACGATGAGTTCTTGTTCGGTGCTTCGACTGGTCTGTTGGAGCACGGCTATGGTGAGCGCAATGGAATCTCCGAAGGCCATGCCTACATCGTCATGGAAGCGCGCACACTCAAGTCAGGCCAGCGTCTGGTCAAGCTCCGCAACCCTTGGGGCAAGATTCGCAAGGGTATCTGGGAGGGAGCTTGGAGCGACGGTTCTAAAGAGTGGACAACAGAGGTCCAAGAGGAGCTCGACCATAAGTTCGGTAGCGACTCTGTTTTCTGGATCTCGTACGAGGATCTCATCCGCAAGTACTCTCATTTTGACCGAACACGCCTTTTCCGAGATCAAGACTGGCGCTCCTGCCAGCGCTGGATCGGCGTAGACGTTCCATGGAAGGCAGAGTATCACGAGAAGTTCCAGATCAAGCTGACCCAGGATTCGCCCCTCGTCCTCGTGCTGTCGCAGCTTGATGGACGTTATTTCAAGGGTCTTCACGGTCAATACTCGTTCCGCCTCCATTTCCGTCTCCACTACGAAGATAGTCCTAACGCTGAGGACTACATCGTCCGGTCCCATGGCAACTACTTGATGGAAAGGTCAGTTTCCGTGGAGCTGCCTGACCTCCCTGCCGGAAACTACGTCGTTTACCTCAAGGTGACTGGCGAGAGAGATTCTGCCGCTAAGTCGGTTGAAGACGTCGTCAAGAGAGAATGCCTTGAAAGGGTTGAGAATGAGAAGCTTGCTCAGGTTGGCTACGCCTATGACTTGGCCCATAGCAAGGCCTGGGACCATATGGACAAGGTGACCAAGCTACGCCAGAAGAAGGACCAGAGCAAGGCTTCCGGATGCCGACAGAAGGAGCGTCGCCGGATGTGGGAGAAGCGCTCCGTGAACCGCGACGTTAGCAAAAAGCAGTCCCAGAAGAACACTGAAAAGAGGCAGCGCCGACGGGCAGAGTGGGAGGCTGAGCAAGCTCGCCTTGACGAAGAGTTCAACGAGAAGGTCAAGGCTGAGAGGGAGCAAAAGAAGAAGGAGAGGCTCGCCAAGGCTGAGGCCGAGAAGGCTGCCGAAGCTGAGAGCAAGGCAGAGGAGGCTGATGATGAGTCTGCGGATGAGAAGCCAACCAAGAACGCCACGGACGCCACGGACGCCAAGCCCGAGGACAAGACTCCTGAGGAAGAGACTCCTGAGGACAAGATTCCCGAGGACAAGATTCCCGAGGACGAGACTCCCGAGGATAAGGAGCCTGAGGCTCCCCAGGAGCAGGCAGCTGATGACAAGGACGAACCCGTCGTAATTGACAAGGACGGCAAGGATTCTGCCGAGCAGGACTCGAAGGATTCCGACAAGAACGAGGTCCAAGTCAAGGATGATGGTGTCGTGTCAGTTTCGACGGGCTCGCCGCAGTTTACTCCCAAGACTGTTGATTCCTCTGCCGTAGCGGTTGAGGAGAAACAAGAGGTGCCGCCTGTCAGTGGACCTCCACCTGCCCCTATTGAGGAAGAGGAGCCACTGCCAGTCAGAGCCCGACCTGCGTATGATTCTGCAGGTGAGTCATCTGACTCGCCCGTGGAGGATTGGGAGGCACTATACAGCAGCGATGATATGACTCGCAAGCCTCGACTCACGCAGTCGAACCCGCCTCCTGTCCAGGATGATTATGACTCCGAGGAAGAGCGGATGCCTGACCCATGGAATGCCATCTGCATCGTTGGCATCCGGGTTTACTCCAAGGATGCCAACCTAGAGCTTCGCACCGTTATGGAGGGCGGGGAGCTCCTAGAGGGTGGCATGGGCGAGAAGGGAGCGGCAGATCTCGACAACGCCCAGTCCAACGCCGGTGGTGTCCGAGCTGGAGAAGACAAGGACGCTGACAAGGACAAGCTGGAGGATGAAAACAAGCTTTATCCTCCAGTGATCCGCAAGGATGGCGGGGTCGTCGAGGACGTGACCACGTCTGGAGAGAAGAACTCGACCATCAAGAGCTACTTCCACATTGACTCGGCTGATACGACTCGGATGAACTCACCAGCCCCAACGCCTTATGAGTTTGATCGCCGACTGGAGCACGCTAAGCCTTGAGGGCAGACATACACGAAATTGCATTTCGAAGAGAGCGATTTAGAGAAGACTTTAGAGAAGAACGATATACCAGACCCCAAGAGCATACGGGATTGGGGATGATTTGGCAAGATTGTTATTCTTTTTTGATACGTTTTGAAGGGACAACGGGCGTAACGGACGCAGAGCGAATGAATGAGCCTGGATGAATCCCACTCTATTAGGAACGAAGACATGAAACTACAGAATGACTTGATTAATAACGATACACGATCAAGACTGCAGCATACAATTGACTGAAATTATTATTATGCCTTGGCTTGAAACGCATGAATATGGACATGTAGTAGGCGTCTCAGCCCAAGTACGCCATTCCACGTGCGGAGGGCAAATTCCAATTGCAAACAAAGTGGAGGGAAACAGGCTGAAACAACCGCTAGAAGGCAACCATGCAAGACCGCCCGGGCCCTCTGAGGCTCAGGCAGACAGGCGGAGAGTGTGGGCGCTATGCCCGTAACGGCCAAGTAAAACCCACCTATCCGTACTATAACCGGGGTGTGACTGATTGAGTGCGAGACTGCGTCAGCTGCCTGCACCAGCGATAACGGAAGCTTATCGCAGGTTCCGTCATTGCCCAGCCCATCAAGCTCCCGTCCGTCTCGCTTCTCTCTCGCATCATCCATTCACTTTTACCTCGTCTATTTTCGCTTCTCTTCTCGTGTCCATCTTTACCTTTCCTTTTACCATCATGTAGCCATGGGAGCTACTTTTTGACCTAGACTACAGCCAACCTCTTTGATACCCCCACGACCCTACAGCCATGGCATCCTCATCAGCTACCTCGTTGCGCCGCAGCCATGGCTCTTCTGGAGCCTCTGGAGCCTCATCCAGACACTCGCATCCACACTCAAACTCCCATTCCCGTCAATCAAATTCCCGTTCCCACTCCTTCACCCGCGACGATGATGCTCATCATGACACGCCCTCCATCTCCATCGATACCCTCGTCAACCATTTGCTTGTCGCGAAGCGTTCCCTCTCGTCCATGACTCTTGTCCTGCGCGCCAATGAGATCGCGACCGCAGCCCGACATTCCCACGAAGATGTCGCCATCCTGGCCGCCCAGGTTGGCTTTCTACGAACGTCGATACTAGACCAGGTCGCCATCCTCGTCCGAGTGCGGAGGAGTCTGCAGCGCACATATGACTGGGGAAAGAAGGACTTTAAGAAACTGGTCAAGTCGATGGACTCGGTTGATACCCAGCTGCGGCGCACGATGGACATGCTTCGAGAGGCCAGCGTCGAAAGTGTCTTCCGACCCAAGGGCGAGGAAAGACGGAATCTCCTCGACTTTATCGACGAAGGCGGTGTCCATGGGATGCAGGAGGCGATGAAGAAGAGCCTCCAAGAGCTCCAGGTAAGCTACTCATCAGCTGCCATCGCAATTCTTTGCTGACTCAGATCAGGGCATCCAGCAGTCGTTTGACGGAGACTTGCTCCGCTTCGATACCGACATTCGCAACCTTAACAAGATCATTGTTGACGCCCCAAGCATATCCCGCGACGCGGGAGATGGGACGAACCCACCGACGGGCGAACTCCTCGAGAGCCTCATTGACCACTCAGCCAACATGGCGCATCTACTGGTCTCGTTAACCCATCACTTCGATATGTGCGTTACCGCGATCCGAACCACGGAGGGTGCCGTCGCCCTCGCCCGACGAAGGGCAGCCGAAGCTACACAATCCCAGGGCAGTGATGGAGTCTCCATCTCGGGGGTCATTGCTGAACAAGAGTCCAACGTTTCGGACCTTGAGCCTAAAACAGCAAAGGACCGCGCCGAGATGCTCAAGGTCGTTGTTCAAGATGCCGGTGAGGTAGACGACGTGGTTCAAGAGATACAAGAGCGCCTCACGGCCATGGAACAAGAATACATTGTGCTGCAGGAGCAGCACGAGAAGTCAACCAAGACATACTCGAGCATGCTAGAGGCGTATGCCATGCTAGGTGACATTGGAGATCGACTCTCAGACTATCTGGCGGCTGAGGGAGACTTTAAGACGCGATGGGAGATGGAGAAGGAGGGCGTTTATGCAAAACTCGAGGAGATGCGTGAGCTCAAGGATTTTTATGACCGGTATGCGAGCGCCTACGACAGCCTGATCCTCGAGGTTGAGCGCCGACGCGCCATTGACGATCGCATAAAGAGCATCTGGCGCAAGGCCCAGGAAAACGTCGACAAGCTCCTCGAGAGCGATCGCGTATCTCGCGATGCGTTCCGCCAGGACGTGGGAGAGTTTCTGCCGACTGACCTCTGGGCGGGGATGCAGGGTTCGGCGAGGAGATGGGCGGTTGTGCCCATCAGGGAGGACGGTGAGATCGACATGGGCGACGACGGCGCGGAAGGGCCTGCGCTGCGGAGGAGTGTTGTCGAAGCAGCTAGGGAAAGACTCGGCAGGGCGGGAGAACCAAGGCGATGAGCAGACGCTTCTTGATTACCATACTGTACGCATTATTTGGGGACTTTTTGGTGTTTGGGGATATTGGCTGGCGTTTGGACTACCGCAACTTTGAGGGGAATCTGTAGGATTGGCATGGCATGTGATTGATTACTTTCTCTGGTGTAACTACAACCAATTCGCTTCTTTTCACGTACTGAGCCACTCAGTCTTAAAAGCTATACACCCTCCTCTCTCCTCCAAAAAATACCAGGACCATTCGTGTTTCTATTGCCGTTGAGCTTAATCAAGCCCCCGATCGGCCTCATTAGATATAGGACATGCAGCTAGACGCATCTTAACTCCTGGGAAATAGTTTCTCAAGGGTTGAACACCCTCTCCATTTCTTGGATCTTGATCGCAACTCTACTACATCCTCTCACCACAATCCCCGACCACAAAGAAGCCTCCTCACAACTCCTCAAGACATACAACACCACACGATTCCCATCCGACATGTCCCCCTCGCCCTCCTCCTCGCAGAGTTCAAGCGCATGACGAATCCAAGCCACTAGATTGTCTTAAGGGGAACGAGGGAGTGCCCGTCAAGGTAGCGCTGCCGGCGTATGTCAATTACATAGGGTTCAGGGAGAGGCCGTTGTATGTTTCTACGATACGTCAAATTAGACCCCGGTACAAATTCGCAGAGAGAAGATCCGGAGGAACAGACGGGAGATACCACAAATGAAGCTGTGCGTAGTCAAGCCAAGGCGAGGACGGATAGCACAGCAGTCGGGGTAAGATATCATATTGATTAAGGAATTGTATTATCATGGGTTATCAACGCAATGTCATGCTGTCGCAACGAAAGACATTCAAGACCATGTCCTTCACAGTCCACCGAACATGGTCACTTCCAGCGCCCTTTTGGTATCATTCAAAGCCAGACCGTCGTTAATCCGTATCCATACACATCCAAGACTTAGCGCTCGCGAATGACCTGTTGTACCTTGGGATACACTCTGACCATCTCATTGTACAACTCGGGGTGGTCGCGCCACATGACCTGGGGGTCCCAGCCGGCAGCCACAAAGATGGTATCAATACCGCTCGAGATGGGCGTTGTGAAGATGTTTGCGATCTGGAAGCCGATAAGGAAGGAAAAGGCCATTACAACGGGTGTGTAGGCACCATCGCGGTTGTAGGCAGGGTCGGTAAAGTAGAGGTAGAGGTAGGCGAGGAGGGCGCAAGCGTATGCGATGAAAAGGGCACCGAACGAGAGGACAGGGCCGATGAGGCAATCCTACGCGAGTTAGTAAAAATATCTTGGCACATTAGTTTCGTGAATTCAACTCACATTGATCAGAGCATCAATGCCACGGTCCTTGATCATCTTCCAGGTGTCCTTGGCAGCCGCAAAGTACGGCTTGCCATACAAAGCAATGTGGCAGAAAGCATATCGGTTGAGGAACTCGACAGCCCATTCCAAGAGGCCGAGCAAGCAGCTTATGCAGCAGAAGAGCACGTAGCCAACAATACTTCCGTCCGAGGCCTCCTGGTTACGAGCAGCGTTGCAGAGTTGGCGGAGGAACTGGACAATAGCAACCAACAAGCTGCCCAGACTGATAGATCCAAAGCTATACGTCAAGGCTCGCTTGGCCGAAGCGCGGGTGGCGTCCTTGGGAAAGTTGTGGGCGCAAAAGTACCACGATCCGTAGACACCGGCGATGGTGGTGTGAATCGTGTTCTTGAGCCATTCGGAGAACCAGTACATGGCAAAGGTGATGAAGACGATCAAACCAATGACCTTGCCTTGGCTACAGCCACCGTCTCGACAAGATGGGTTGTCGTGGGCAGGCTGGTACTTGACGTAGATGGCGACAAGAGTGATCGAGTACCAGGCCGCAAAAGCGGTGGCAATCAATCCGCCAATTAAACTTGTGAGGTAGACGTGACCGTACTTCTTGCTCACATCGATGGTGGTCCTAAGCATGAGGGCCGAGAAAGGGATGCGCGAGATCCATGTCCAGAAGCAAAAGGCGAGGAACACGCCAAAGATGAGAAACACAATGCCGGCAGACCAGTACTTCCGCCACAGGTAGAAGACGGCAGTTCCAATGGCCCAGCAGACATTGAGAATTCCCGTCACCCAGATGAACTGCTTGGGGAACATTCGGGCAAGCCAGATGTATGCGTATGAGAAAACAAAGGCGACGGCGAGGACGAACATGAAGAGGACGATGGTGCTGGTGTTGAGAGAAAAGTCATTGCGGTCGCCATAGATGCCAGAGCCAGCATTACCTCGGTTGGCAGCGTAGCCTTGGAGAGCGAGACCAGAGACGACAACGAAGCCGATAAAGACGCAGATTAGCTACACGTGTCAGTAGGAGTCTTGATTCTCTATGTTTGTGGTTTGCATACTAGAATGCCGGCCCAGAGATCATTGTATTTAGGCTTGGGAACCTTGAATTGCTGGTCGAACGAAGCCTTCTCGTTGTCATAGCCCTGAGCGGGCATGTAGCCGTTCCCATTCTGAGGAGGGCCTTGCTGGTATGGCTGCTGTTGTTGGTACGGCTGGGAATGAGCTGGAGGAGGCGGCTGTGGTTGATATTGTTGCCCATTCGTGTATGGCTGTTGTTGGCCGTTGGCCGGCTGGTTTGGGTTGTAGTAACTGTCGGATTCGCCCATGACGGCGGCCCCTATTGATGAAGATGTCTTTGTTGCTGAAGCTGTCGCGGGAGCTGAGACGGTATCACGATGATCGGCGCAGGGATGTTAACAGTTGAATGGTGATGCCAAAAGTCAATGCTGGAGCATCAGATATCGATTGAAAGGATGGATGAATGGGCGAGATAGATGCTGCTTCCGAGTCGCGACGCCCTCCGGCAGCAAAACAGGATGGTTGCGCAAAAGATCATGATTTCCAAATAAATCGACAAGAGGGGGGTCGTCCAGGGCTCCTCCTTCTCCAAGACATCGATAGCTTGGCTCGGCTCGATGAGGTCATTGAGGTGCCAGCTGTTGCGCAACCGGCAATTACCCTTAAACGAGATTGGGTTTAGCCCAGCTGAAGAAATGTCCGCTCAACGAATCAGAAGCTGCGTTTGACGCAGGCCCCCTGTAGCTCCAAGACCTGCCGAGCTGAAATCTGGTGCTGGCTGCTTGCGACTGACACCACTAGAGGCTTGTCTGGTGCCGACCTGCCGAGTGCCAATCCTCGTCAAAGACGAATCATCCCAGGAATCTTTTCTTTGGATTGCATTTCAATAATGACCTTGGCAACGGTGCGCGACTGACACAGGCAAGACAGAGCGATCTAGAGCTTTGCATGTGCCAGGTGTCGTTTGACAAATGCAGCTCGCCTACAGTCATGGCGCACCAGGCAGAGCAATGCGACCACAAAACGATCATGTTCAACACGTCACCACAGCACAAAACTCGCTGCCGTATCATGTCTAGTGTTTGATACTAGCAACACAGGATCTTCAGCTACTTATACCTTTATATTAGCGTCATCTTCAACGAAATAGTTCAAGTGTCCCCAGTCACCATGACTTCACATAAGGTACTCATTTCAAGATAGCTCCGCTCTCCTGTTGCTTTTATTAAAGATAAGAGCAAGCACTCGCTATAAGCGCCAGCTTCACAAACTAAGGTCAGGGACGAGATAGAAGCCAAGATGGAATTAAGCAAGCAACTAACCTTGATTTATATAACTTTCTACGTTTCTATCCCTCGCACGCTTAATTCGATGTCCCAACGCCACATCTATGCACAAGTCAAGCGAACACCCAGCCTCGCTTGTTGGTAGTGGGGCGTGGCCCCTCCCTAGCTGTTGCTTCCCCAGACCCATGCAAGCTTGTTGGTGGTCCCTACCTATGAGAACTTCCTAGATTTCCACGCGTTTATACATGTCCTTCTCGCACGCCAGGATCAGACGCTCTCCAATAACCACCTCCCCTCAATCACCATGGATCGCGCATTAAGACTCCGTCAGGCACAACAACAAAGGGGACCGCGGCCCAATCCCGTCTGGCAGCGAGCAATGAGGGTGCCATTCCTCGACGACAAACCGATGAGCGGTCCCCCATCCTGCACGGCGCGAGACTTCCAGCTGCCCCACCTCCGACAGTGCACCTTTGATTTGAGCACGATGACCTGGGAAAGCAGGCTCGGTGGTGGACTCGACGGCTATGTCTGGAAGGTTCGGTTCGGGGAGATGGGCCCCTTTGCTCTGAAGGTGGTGAGTGCTGCCACGAAGTAGTATACATAGTTCTTCAGGCTGACTCTTCTTAGTTCTGGGACACGGACCCTCCCGACTTCCATCATTACTACGCTGTCCAGCGGGAATGCCAGAACGTTGCTGTCTTCCAGATGATGGAGGCGGCTATCGCGCAGGCCGCCCTTGTGTCAACGCCGATCCGGGTTCACGCAAACCCTCAAACCCACAACGAGGCGCTGGACAACCTCTACGCCTTCTCTGATGAGAGCCGTCAGGCGCAGTATGACCTGGGGGATTTTAAGACTGTGCCGATCACGTCGATGCCACGCATAAGGAAGTGTTTCGGCTGGCTAAAGCTTAGCGGCGATATGTTCCGCCAGCTTCCCATGAAATTGAAGGCGCCACCTTACAAGATCTCGAAGATTCAGAGGTCGATGTCGCCCGACGAGGACTACATCGCCCTCGTTTACGAGTACATTGAGGAGGGCGAAAACGACGAGGCTACCGTTGAGGACGTGGACCGCTTCTTCTGGCTCGCCGGCTTCGGCCACACCCTCTCGCCGTGCGCTAGGAACTGGAAGAGTGGAGTGCTGGTTGACCTCGCAGACATCGTTCATGCTGGCGGCTATGGGTGGAAAAAGGAGCTCTACGAGCCGAGGACCGCAGACTTAATTCTAGTGGAATGATACTGCGACACTGTGTTGTCTTGGCTGAGCAGCCTTTAAGTGGTGTGAGTCTCAGGCCCAAGCATATTTGAGACTGGGCTCCGTTGGGCATCCCAACAAGTTTACCTTGCAACAGGAAGCTGTCTAGGCGGTTAATGAGAGGACAGTCTGTAGTGTAGCATCTACCGCCCATCAAGGCCTGGCTATGATCCTATCGGACGCGACCCAGGAAAGAATGCGGTTGATATTGGCGTCCAAGACATTAGACTCCAGAAAGTGTACGAGAGTCAGTCCATGCAGGCCTAGAGGGGAGATCTCCTCGGATCTAATATTCCCATCGTGGTCGCGGAGCCAACAGCTTTATGGGAGAAAAAGGCGTCGTCAGGCAAGCTCATGACACTACCCAAACACAAACGAATTAGTCACAGCGAGTCCGCGTCGTCATCGAGGACCAGTCTAGCGGGCTATCGGGCGAGGCGAGATTGTCGAACGATGAAGGACCCATCCTGGGGATAGAACGGGATCATCTCGTATCTTTGCTGTGGAGGGTCCCATCTTTTGGAATTGCCTGCAATGGCAGCTGGTTGCCTGCAATGGCAAGTGGGAAACCGTCATGGTGGAGTGTTTCATACGACGCGGAGTCTCACGCGACAGACGGGTTTAATGAATGGTCTGTGGGCGTCACGCCGTATCATTGCTTGTCGGCTGCTTTGGGGTAGTTTGACTGGCGAGGCCGGGCCATGATCCGATTGAAGGAGCTGGTGCGGCAGTAAGAGTCTTGGACGATGGCAACTCCAACTCCCTTTACAACGTTTCGTCTCTATTGCTGTTTCTTGTGAGTCTTCTCCTGTCCGTTGTCGGACCAGAGGCAAGGATCAAGTATCCCGGTCCGTTCCTGAGATGACAGGGTCTCCATCAAGATGGTCCGCCCACAACGCCGTGATGGGCGATTGAAAGTGAGCATCGGCCATCTTGAGCGGAGCTCGAGTACATAATGGAAATAGCAAGCCGAGTCCCCAAACCTTCTCGAAGACCGGGTTCTCCTCTTGGCCCCTCGTTGCCCCCAATTCTCATTGAGTCGCTTGTTGCGACAGATGCTTATTTCTGCATCCTGCAGCATGGGAAGACGAGATGAGCCTTGAGAGGTCATGCCAGATCGAAGCTAATAAAGCAACGAGTTGATTTCTCGCCCCTTGTCGGACTCGTCTGACCCGAGGTCGGGATGGTCGTTTGGATGATGGGGTAGCTCTTAATGACTCGGCTGTGGTTAGAGTCACACAAGACTCTGAATCGGGGTTGGAGTCGACATGAGCGGCGGTTTACCTACCACCAAGGGAAGGCAAGCCGGCAATAAAACCCAAGCCAAGAATGACTCAGGTTATTCCCAGGCAGTCCCTAGTCTTATACCGCCCCATCGAAAGGGAGACATTGACAAGCGCTGCTGACGGTAGCATGTTTTCTTACTGCAGAGGCTGCATGGAACAAATCCAGGAAGCCAGTTCGCATGCACTCGCATCGGGTGGCGTATCGAGCCACTCCACCCTTGAGCAAAAAATTCTTTCCTTGGCCGCAGCGGCTCAGGCCGATTGGCTGTTTTGTCCGCGGAGCCTCACCTTGGAACGGCCAAGCCGTGCCACTACCGCGATGCGCCGACAGCGCCGTTAGGGCAGTGGCCGCCCCTGGAGCTTTCGAATTTTCTAGCGGGTCCAGCAGCCAAGGTTAGCGGCAGCCTCTGACGGGAAGAAACCTAACCTCGACCTGGAAAATCTCGCGATGTCCAACACACCCTTCGGCTGCGCCCTACAACATATCTCCCCATTGTGAGCTTCTCTCCCCTCGGCCATCTCCACACAAGCTCTCCAGTTTGTGCCCATCCCAGCCTGGAGATGAGAAAAGGACGGGGAATGGGGGGCAACAGTCAGCAGGGGGATACGTCCTCCATTGGCAACCAGGGGAAACGATGGTCGCCGGGGATCATGATGAGCAACAGAACAGAGCCCAGGTAACTGGGGGGCAAACCATGGAAAATTCTTGGACCACACATACTTGCCATCCGATCCAAGCTTCCGTGCTTCTGTCCCCCCTCCCCTCCATTCCCAATTCCCCATCGCCCGGGCCGTGGAGAGAAATTTTGCGCGATGGGCCCATGATGGAGCCCTGGTCCGCGATGGGGTTTAATAGGCGTTGAAGACGCCCTCTCTAATTTTTTACATAACACGAGGTCCCCTCCAGCCCACTTGGTGCTTGTTCTTCCATGCTCTCCTCATCTCGTCGGTTTTGAATCTTGCCCTGTCGTGTCCGGCTCAGTCGTCTGTTGATCGTCTCTTGGTCCTTCTCCGCGTTCACTGCCAGGCCTCGCCTCGTCTGACACCCGTTGTCCTGACCTCTCGAGAGAAATCGTCACGGACCTTGCCCTTAACCATTGATTGGCCTTACCGAGTGACCCCTCCGAGACCGCAACCATGCTCCTCGATACTTCGGCCGACGAAAAGTCGCCCCGCGTGAGCAACGAGAAGAAGGGCTCTGGACCCAAGGAAGATGTTGAGACTGGTGAGAGCGGCCTCGATCGTGGCCTTCACTCCCGTCACCTCCAGTTCATCGCCATTGGCGGCACCATTGGGACAGGTCTCTTCCTCGGTATCGGCCCAGCGCTCGTCAAGGCTGGTCCCGTCGCCCTCCTGATCGCCTTCTTGTTCATGGGCTCGGTCGTCTACTCGGTCATGGTCAGCTTGGGCGAGATGGCTTCGTACATTCCCATCGCCGGTTCCTTCACCTCGTACGCTGCTCGTTTCGTCGACCCCAGTATAGGCTTTGCGATGGGTTGGATTTACTGGTTCAGTTGGTCCATTACATTCGCCTTGGAACTCACTGCTGCCGGTCTCATTATTCAGTACTGGGACAAGAGCCTCAGCATTGGCATCTGGATCGCCGTCTTCTGGTTCATCTTCACTTCCCTCAACTTCCTCCCTATCCGCTGGTTCGGTGAGGTTGAGATGTGGTTCTCTATGATCAAGGTCATCACCATTATCGGCTTCATCATCTTCTCCATCTGCGTCAATGCCGGTGTCGGCAAGGAGGGTTACATTGGCTTCATGTACTGGAACAGCCCCGGCCCTTTCAACACTTATATGGATATCGAGGGTCCTACGGGCCGCTTTGTTGGTTTCTGGGCTGTCCTCGTCACTGCCGGCTTCAGTTATCAGGGCACAGAGCTCGTCGGTGTCGGCGCCGGTGAGACGGCCAACCCTCGCAAGGCCATCCCTGAGGCCATTCGATGGACCTTCTGGGGTATCTTTGGCCTCTTCATTTCCACCATCTTCTTCGTCGGTATCAACGTGCCGTCCAACGAGCCGGCCCTCGACAGCGGCGCCCAGGATGCCTCAGCCTCGCCCCTTGTCATTGTCGCCGCTCGAGCTGGCGTGCATGTCCTGCCTCATATCATCAACGCCGTGCTCCTAACTGCTGTCCTCTCTGCCGCCAACTCCAATGTCTACTCCAGCAGCCGAATCATGGTAGCCCTGGCTGAGGATGGCCTTGCCCCTGCCTTCATGAAGCGCACCAACAAGTTCGGCACCCCTTACCTTGCTGTTGGCGCTTGCTCTCTCCTCGGCCTACTCGGCTTCATCAACCTCTCCTCCAGCGGCGAAACCGTCTTCAACTGGCTGCTCAACATCAGCGCTACCTCGTGCTTCATCACGTGGGTCCTCATCAACGTGTGCCACATCCGGTTCCAGAAGGTCATGCGCGTCCAGGGCATCGACCGCTCTGAGCTCCCTTACCTCGCCCCGCTACAGCCCTACCTGTCGTACTACGGTGCCTTCTTTGTCGGGCTCATCACCATCACGAGCGGCTTCACCGTCTTCATCGAGTGGAACACTGGCGACTTCTTTTCCAACTATATCAGCCTGATGCTCTTCTTTGCGGGGTATGCTGGGCACAAGGTCATCTGCCGCACCAAGGTGGTGCCGCTTGCTGAGGTGGATCTTAGCAAGGGACGATCAGTGATTTGATGTTTCTGGATATGGGAAATGAAAAGTTTGATATTTTGGCGTACAGATGTAATAGATGTAATAAGACGTGATGATACCCGTTGGCAATTGGTCCTGGTGATTGTCTGCATGTGCTGTCTGGATGCCTCACCGTCTCGTGGACTTTGGCAAATCAATCTGACAAGACGATTGATCGGTGCCAGCATGCCAAGGAGAATTGAACTCGGGCCAAATGGATATTGGGGATTGGGTTCTCTATAGTGATTGTCGATATGCTTGACTTGTGTTTGGCTGGCTCACATGAGCAGGTCGTGCAACCACCCAACGACAATGAACCAGCGGCGCCTAGGATTCTGCATCTTCAGGTCCTACTTAGAAGTTATAGATGTTTTCAAATTCATCAAACTCTGGTTTCAGCTAAGCTTGGAATTGAGCTTGAGCAAGGGGTAGGGATTGCGGCTTGGGAAACTGCATTGGGGGCAAGACAGATCAGGTACGCTCCAAACCAGCTCTCAATGGTAAATAAAGGTACCTATTACGTATACCACACTGAGGCAGGGCTCTGGTGAATGCGGCCTTCAAGGAACATGCTTCAGCCCTTGCACCGCGCGACCTTGGCGGTTGTGACAGAGCAATGAGGGATTTTGGTAATTTGGCCAGCCATCCCCAAGATCCAATATTATGCGGTTATATCACCCGTTGCCCGGCTTCGCAGTCTCAGAGGTGCATCTATCGTGGCATCGTGGGGGAGTCTTTGGTTAAAAAACGCAGTGACAAGAGTCTCTCACATCATCTGCCTCATGGGGAAAGCTTGGGAGCAGGGCAAATCTAGGGACGGGTTCCGGCAAAACAAGCTCTCTGCAAGAGGGTTGATTCGTCGGCCCTCCAAGGTCATTCTCCCCGACCGTCATGCATAGCGCATGCACGGTGATCAAAGGGGCAATGCTAAACGGGTGGTGGCGATGGTCCGACCCCCATCCTCTTCGGGTCGTCGGGGCCTATCAATATGATGGAGGATCAAGGGAATGATGATGCAATTGGGCCTCTTCGCGCCCTGATTTATGGTTTTCGGGGGAGGGGGATGAGTTGGCAGCTGGGTGACAGGAGCGGTGTCAGTATTGTATGACACCCAATCCAACCTCGGTCAGCTGAAGGGGACAGGACGGCGTCATCCAGGCAAATGGGTGATGCTTGGGACACCTTGCGAGATCCGAAGAATGACTTCTTCTCCCACCCTTCTCGCGTGAGAGGTAGCCCAAATGGTAATAAAGTCAATCACGCAATCGACATCCCGCGGATGTCAATGCCCTCGTGCGGAGGGAAGAGTGCCACGGCCAGCAATCCTCGGCTAGGATTGAACAAGCTGCGCAGAACGCTAACTTGGGACAGCGAATCAAGGGCAACTCGTGACTAATTCCCACACGGGATTGATTCCAATAATACCATACAAATCTCAACAGAAATGTAGACCCTGGATGGACTATTAGCAGATGCTTGTCCTTGGCACCCGTAAGTCATGTTGGAAAAAGGGCATCGTGATCGGGACTTGTAACCGATGTACACGGGGAGTTCAGCACTTACCCTACAACTCTGTGTGCTAGAAGGGGGAAAGTGCTTGCTCGACCTGGCATCGGGAGCTTCCGATTGGCACGCAAGGTACGACGCTAGGGTCGAAACAAGGTTAGCGCCCAGCTGGAGGATGGCTTTCAAGCACGTGAAAGTGGCCCAGCTGTCTGGTTGAGAGGCTGTTTTACTGCTTGACTGGCAAGGATCTCAGATTTTTAAACTTGGCGTCGACATTAGTCAGTTTGATGGCATCGCAGCCATTTTTGCAGCAACCGCACACAAAAAAGAAGCACAGAAATACTCAACACCAATGCCACAAACAAACAGCCTGCAAAGGTTCCCTCCCTCCAAAGATCCTACGTCTTCTCCAGGGACACGATGGAGTGCCCCCCCTCCCCCTCGAAAATCTGGCGGGCAGCTAGTCCTGATCAGGCCCTAGGTCTAGCGGTATGGTTCTGGTGGTGGCTCCGCACCGACCCAATCATCAACAGCCAATTCCCGACGTGGGGGCATCGTAATCCATGGAACATTTGCCCTGGTGGATACACAGGTTTGTTCAAGCAAGCAGGAAAAGCAAATCAGAGGAATAAATATGACGACGTGTTCTTCTCCGGAGCCTGTGCTGCCTCTTGGGAAAGCCCCAGTGCACAGAGTATTGGGTGTTTAAAATCTGGGGAGCTGGCTGACACTCCCAGTATCAAAGCTTCATCATCGTTATCGTCTCTTTTTGTCCTTGTGGGGACCAGATAAAAGTCGGTCCCAAGCCAAAGGACGCCTCTATCCCGCCATTGACCCCACGAGACGCCCTCCGCGATCCGTTTCAAGCGATGGGAACCGTTTGAGACGTGACATCTGTACCAAGAAAACCAGTACACCCTCTCGTTCTTGTTCAATTCGTCTTTCAAATTTCGGCACTGGCTTCCGTCCCTTGTCACAAGCACCTCTGGCTTCTCGTATTACCGAGAAGCCCTCCGCCTGTCCGCACTTGAATTGTTGGGATTCCAATCTTACCGGTCCCGTCACCGACATCTCTGGAGTTAACGCCTTGCAGATTGGTCGCGTGACCCACCCACCGCTCTCGCAAAACTTACAACTACCCCCGGAACCCCTTCACTTTGCACCTCCGGTCTTGGCCCTTTTGATACCGCAATCACGTCTGGGATCATGACGATTATCGATATCAACAAGGACTTGTCCGCTCTTTTTGAGCAGCAGGCCGCGGCCACCCCTGATGCTGTGGCCCTCGAGGATGAGAAGAGATCTCTGACTTATGCCGAGCTCGACAGAGAGACCTGGGCTCTGGCCGAGCGATTGCGTGACCACGGTGTTGGCCGCGATGACCTCGTCGGTGTGCTTATGGGACGGAGTGCCGATTATGTGATTGCGTCACTTGCTGCACTCCGCGCTGGTGGTGCTTTTCTCGTGCTCGAGGTGGCATATCCTCCAGGCCTTCTGCGAGATGTCATTGAAGATGCGAAGCCAACTGTCATCTTGACCCAGGTTGAGCACGCTAGCCACATCAGATCTGACGTCCCCGTCATTGTCGTCGACAACCCCGACAAGGAGGCTGAGGCAACATCACCGCACCTGGACGAGAGACGTCCATTGCCCGAGGACGACGATGTCGAGAGGCTCGCCTTTGTCTCATACTCTTCTGGTACCACAGGGCAACCTAAGGGTATCATGAACCCGCACAGAGCCGCCGTTCGCTCATACGACCTGCGATTCGGCGTCAGCGACCTCAAACCCGGTGATAGGGTGGCTTGCAACGTCTTTTTCATCTGGGAGATGCTTCGGCCTCTGCTGCGGGGTGCCACCACCGTCGCTATTCCCGACTACGCTAGCTATGATCCCGTTGCTCTTGTTGAGCTGCTTTCTTCATGGCGCATCACCGATACCCTCATGACACCGACTCTTCTGGCTACAGTCTTGTCCAGACACCCCAAGCTTGGCGAGCGCCTTCCTCATCTTCGCTCGCTTTGGCTGAACGGCGAGGTCGTCACGACTGACCTCTGTCGCCGGGCCATCGATGCCCTCCCTGACACACGCCTTCTCAATGTCTACAGTGCGAGTGAAACACACGAGACTGCTGTCGGTGATATCAAGACTTTCATCGACTATGAGACCCGGGTCTGCCCTGTTGGGCCTCTCACAGACCCCGAACACACTTACATCCTCGATGAAGCCGGCAACAGAGTCGGCCCTGGTGTGAGCGGTGAGATGTACGTCGGTGGCGATCTTCTGGCCAGAGGATATCTCAACCTGCCTGAGACTACTGCCAAGGCGTTCCAGATGGATCCCTTTGATCCTCAGAAGGGCTCGCGCATGTATAGGACCGGTGATCTGGCGCGGGTGCTTCCCAATGGACTTCTGGAGATCACTGGCCGAGTTGGTGGTATGATCAAGACCCGAGGCTATACAGTTCAGCCCGGCGCGGTTGAGAGCGCTATTCGAAAGCATCTTGCTGTTCGAGATTGTGCAGTTATTGCCCACGGCGAGGGCTTGGAGAGGCAGATTGTCGCGTACATTGTCCGCGATGAGGGTGAGACTAGAGATCGAACCATCCCCATCATCGATGAGTACGGATACAGCCCGGTGGCCCGACGTGCTCTCTCGACCCATCTGGCACATTACATGATCCCTCCTGTCTGGGTTGAACTGGACGAGCTCCCTACACATGGGGTGTCTGGTAAGACAGACCTCAAGGCTCTGCCTCCGCCCCCATCTCCGAGGTCTCCCAAGGCTCCCCCGAAAAAGGAGCACAATATCAAGATCAAGATGGAAACCATCATTATGCTTTGGGCGGCATCTCTCAACATGCCTGCCAATGCCATCACAGAAAAGCACGACTTTTTCGACCTGGGTGGTCACTCGCTTGCTCTCGCCGACCTTGCTGGCAGACTTTCAAGAACTTTTGGCTTCCCTGTTCCTCTTGCGCCTCTAGCTGGAACTCCTACTCTCGAGGGCCATCTCTCGGCCGTCAAGGCGGCTCGTGATGGACACACTGCTGCGGTGCAAGCTGATCTGCCCGCTGTTCTCCGCGCGGACTCGGCGCTCCCCGAGGATATTCAAGGCAACGGCACCCCCATGCGAGCTCTCAAGGATGCTGACACGATTCTTTTGACTGGTGTCACTGGATACCTGGGAGCTTTCCTCCTCAAGACCCTGGTCGATTCTACCGACGCTCAGATTATCTGTCTGGTACGATTCCCCGAACCCGTGGAGGATTGCGCACCTGCCGGTATGGCTCGAATTCGAAAGAACTTGATCGACTTGGGTCTTTGGGATGATTACCTTCTGGAGCGCATGGAAATTCTGCCTGGCACACTTGCCAGGAAGCGTTTGGGTCTGGCGCCAGAGGCTTTCGACGAGCTGGCGTCTCGCGTGCAGGTCATTGTGCACGCTGCTGCCACCGTCAACCTGGTGTATCCATATGCTGCTCTGAGGAACGCCAACGTCGGAGGCACAAGGGAGATTCTGCGACTTGCAAGCCGCAGCGGTGCGACTGTACATCACGTTTCCACCAACGGCGTTCTCCCACCTTCTACTGAGGGCTGGTCTGAGGATGTTGTCATTGATATCGATGATGTCCCTACCAAGCTGCAGGATGGCTACGGTCAGACCAAGTGGGTTGCTGAGAAGCTTGTCGCCGAGGCTGGCCGTCGAGGTATTCCCGTCCGAGTATACCGCCCTGGAACTATTACCGGTCATAGCACCTCTGGCTCAACCAATGCATGGGATTTGATGAATGCCATTTTGGTTGAGTCTCTGCAGCTTGGCCGGGCTCCTGATGTCGATGGATGGTTCTTGGAGACGGCTCCTGTGGATTTCGTCAGCAATGCTATTGTTACCCTTGCCAACCACACGGGCGACGAGCAGATTCTGTATCATCTTGGTGACCCTGCTCCGGTCCCGTCGAAGGATATATTTGCCTCTCTAGCTAAGATCGGCTATCACACGCAGCCTCTCCCCTGGGACGAGTGGGTTGCTCTCTGGCACGAGAAGCGAGGCAGCAGGAAGGGAGGCAACGATCCCTTTACTGTCGACATTCTCCGTGGTGGTATGCCCACCGTCGATGTTCTCAAGTCTGTAATTGTGCTCAAGGACGGCAAGACACAGCCGACCCTTGATAAGTACCAGGTTTTCCGACCCAAGGTCAACGATGGTCTCCTTGAAATCTATACTCGCCACTTTTACGCTCGGGGTTGGTTGCCTCGTCCTCCTCGACGTGCGCATGTCAATGGCGTCAGGAAGACTCAGACCGGTCGGTTGGCTGGCAAGGTGGCTGTCGTAACAGGAGCTTCTTCTGGAATTGGAGCCGCTGTTGCTGCTGGTCTCGCCAAGGAGGGCGCACATGTCGCCGTGGCTGCCCGCCGTGTTGACGCCCTCGAGGGCGTTAAGAAGAAGATTTCCGTCTACGGAGGCAAGGTGATGATCCACAAGACGGACGTGACGGACAGGGCGCAGGTGGAGTCGCTGATGAAAGAGGCGGCTGAGCAGCTGGGCCCCGTCGACATCCTTGTCAGCTGCGCGGGCGTCATGTACTTCACCATGATGGCCAACAACCAGGTGGACGAGTGGGATCGCACCGTCGATGTCAACTGCAAGGGCCTGCTGCACTGCCTGTCGTCCACGGTGCCCGGCATGCTTTCGCGCGGCAGCGGCCATATCGTCGCCATCTCGTCAGACGCCGGCCGCAAGGTGTTCCCTGGCCTGGGCGTCTATTCGGCCAGCAAGTTCTTTGTCGAGGCGACGCTGCAGAGCCTGCGGCTCGAGACGGCGGGCTCTGGGCTGCGGGTCACTGCCATCCAGCCTGGAAACGTGGCGACGGACCTGCTGGGCATGTCGACGGACAAGGAGGCCCTCAAGAAGTACGGTGAGCCTACGGGTGCCAAGGTCCTGGAGCCAGAAGAGGTTGCGAGCTCCATTGTGTACGCTGTGTGTCAACCGCCGCACGTGTCGGTCAACGAGGTGCTCATTGAGCCCCGGGACGAGCCCATTTAATTGATGTTGTGTGTTTTCTCAAAATTGTATCTAGATATTCTCCGTCTCAGGAATTCTTTTGTTTGTTTACGATCAGGTCATGATTTGACGACATGGACATAGCTACTCAACGGGCGTGGGACAGAGATGGCGGGGACTCGAGGGCCTGCGCGTTTCAACACGCCTGGCGCAGATATACCCCCTTTTATGAGGAAGCCATTGAGGAGGATTAATGGATGATGATTCATTTTGATGATTGGTTGCATGAATGAATTGGCATTGTTCGCTAGCCTTGTGTGTCTTGGATATTCAATTACATGTTCATCAATTGCCTCTGGCAGACATCCATTCCAATTTTGCTTTCATTATAAGGCGCAAATCTTTCCTCGCGTAAAATCACATACCGAGATAGCCCGCTTGGCATCGCATCTCGTCTACGGCTTCGTTTTCGCGAGGAGCATCTCTTAGCGCCAAGAAATAAACTACTCGCCCAGGGACTTGTACGGACGAATATATTTCCTTGGACGAGATGCTCACCCTGAAACAGGGCATCGTTTGTCTGAGACCCCGTTTCGTCTCTTTTGACAGGATAGTTTTTCCATGGCTTAGAAGGGTCAGCGCCTGGCGTGGTGGATCATGGCCGAGCGTTGGACAGGACCCGGCCGAGATGGACATGGGGGATCCACTGATGGACGAGGGGTACATACTGTATCATACCAGTGGATGGAGTTGAAGATTGAGTGTCAATTGAGTAGTACCTGCATGGCCGCTGCGTAGGGTTCTTGAAGGATTGTAAACTGACAGAGTTGAGATGAATCTACCCAATTGTTGTCCGTTGAAGCCATCACCTACCTGTCTTCCAATGCCCTTACCGACAATTCCCTCCAAGCGAAATCCCTCCGGAACAAATACAAGACCCTGGCAATCTCTCGGCCAGCATGAGGCTCAAACAAAATCGTTCAAGTTCCACCAATCGCCTCGGCGCCCCTTGCGCTGGCTCCAAACACTGGGCGGGAAGAACAGACCGGGGGCTAGTGCCCGCTACTGCAAGGGGGATCGATTAGAGTCGACGAATGGGCGTGGGCTTCGGATTCCGGTGAGTGTCGGTTCTTGGCAGCCGAGGCTCCATGCTTCTGCGACATGACAAGCTTGTCTTTGACAAGGGAAGGTTTCTGTGAGGGCCGCTGGGTGGTCAGTTGATTAATTGTTTTCTTGGATGGGCGAGTTGAGACAGTAAACGAAACGGGGTGAGCTGATGTGTTTTATGCGGTGATGGGATGGAAACACCGTGTTTTGCGGTTGATCTGCTGATTGTCTCTGACAAGACGATAGAGTTGATAGATTGACACGAGTGTAATTGACGCCGTCAAATGTCATCCTCCACTTCTCGGCCGGCGCCTGTCAACTTCGGTTGCCAACCCCGGCCGCCCTATTGCCGCCGCCGGTCCTAACCTCAAGACCGGGGGCCATCTTTTTAACCATCCCCCCGACGAAATTGACTGCGGAGGACGTCCAGGCCCACCAGACAGACTGTCGAGTATCAGATTTTCCCACGGCAAGGGGACACATTCCCTGTTGCTAGGCCAGATGCAGGAACCATGCTCCGATGACCAGACCGTATATCAACTCGACGAGGCCCAAGTCTCTCTCGCTCTCTCACTTCAGCCCTCCTCTCTCTTCACGGACCTCGAAGGACCAGATTTTTTCGCCATTCTTTTCTTGTACCTTGTACATCACTTTCATTACCACCTTGACTTTCGTTTCGAGCCTTGACGGCCGTTCAATTATACACAACAATTTAACCACTTTTCGTGCTTCTTGAAGCCTTTATTCTACCAAACTACCTGCTCTCTTTGAACATCTGGTCCTACCGAGACTCCTACACGGAACAAACACAACCTACTCAGTTTTCTTAAGACAAGAAATTTCGCCCAACATGAAGTACACCGCCGCCGCTC
>JABFFE010000670.1:0-28310 GCA_013623625.1 Fusarium setosum | reverse complement strand
CATTTCATCGGCCCAATGCCTTATACACTTGATCGTTACTCCATATAATACCCAGAGCTCCTTCATGTCAATGGACAGCATTCCCTTCTAGAGACCACTTATGAATGGTCCTTGTTTCTATCTTTTAGGTAAAATATTCACCCTACCGGGTACTCGGCTCTGCGAGAAGTGCTAAGTCAACGGATATAAGATGGTGCAATTGTGACCGGATATCACATCATCACGCATGTCGGGCTATCTCCGACCAGGCATGGACGTCTTAGTAATAATCAGCGATACCTCTCCATGTCTTTAAAGGGCGCTCTTCCAATCCTACACAATTGATTACTGTAAACAGGTTCAACTACCCAAACTCATCAATCATCATGTCTGCCACTGCAGTTATCACTCCTGCTGCCCCAGCGCCGCCTGGTCAGCCAGATATATCGTATGCACCAGACTACCAAAAGTTCCAAGTTCGACAAGCTCGGCGACTCCAGGACAAAACTCTGTCTCATACGGTTCCCGAGGGATTTCCAACTCAACTCTCGGGCGACTTGGTCTGGGATGGAGAGACAGTAGCCCAGACCTATGATTGGGCATATGTCTTGTCCCCAGACCAGCTCAAAGAGGTTGACCAAGCATTGAAACACTTTCAAGGCAAGCCCAATTGAGCCGATGACGTCACCTTGGTCTTGTCACTTACACAGGCAGCCCTCAACGTGCCTCTTGGGCAACTCTCTCCAGAGACCTTTCCTTTGCCAAACTTGCATGCTGAACTGCGCAAGCTGTCGGATGAGCTCCACAAAGGACACGGCTTCTTTGTTATTCGCGGCCTCGATGTGGATAAGTACAACCGACAAGAGAACATCATCATTTACGTCGGAATCTCTTCACACATTGCTCGACAACGAGGTCGCCAGGACAGCAAGTTCAATGGCAAGCGCGCTGACGTCGTGCTCACCCACATCAAGGACCTGAGCTCGTCACAGGAGAAGGGTGCAATTGGTAGCCCAGCTTATACTACCGACAAGCAAGTCTTCCACACTGATACTGGGGACATTGTGTCTTTGTTCTGCTTGGAAACTGCTTTGGAGGGAGGAGCCAGCAGACTGGCGAGTACATGGCGAGTCTACAACGAGATTGCCAAGACTAGGCCTGACCTGATTCACACCTTGTCGCAGAACTGGGATGTTGAGATGTAAGGGATGACCAGCACCTTCACCAACGCCGTGGCTAACCAAACAGTTTCGCAAACTCGGACAAAAAGTTTGCGACGCGACCACTTCTTTATCATCAGATGGCTACAGAGTCGTCGCCTGAAAGAGTGGCTTTGCAGTACGCCCGCCGATATTTTGTCGGATTCGGAGCGCTGCCTCGAAGCCACGACATCCCACCCATCACGGAAGCTCAAGCCGAGGCGCTCGACACGCTTCACTTCCTTGGAGAGAAGTTGAGCGTTTCGACAAACTTCCAGAAGGGTGATATGCAGTATGTCAACAACCTTGCCGTCTTCCATGCTCGAGACGGCTTTACGGATTCAGAGACCCAACAGTGAGTGATTGTTCCAGCCCAGAGATCTGCACTAGATCTGTATTAACCGATAAATTTTATTCATACAGGAGGCATCTCATGCGTCTTTGGCTGCGAGATCCCGAAAATGCTTGGGAAACCCCAGAGGCGCTGAGAGAGCGATGGGCCGAGCTGTATGCTGGGGTCACAGCCGAGTCTGAAGTTTTCCCCTCTGAGCCGTACATCCGGAGTTCAAGCAACAAGGCGAGATAAAAAGCTGGCGGATTTCTTTTTTTGACACACAAGTTCCAAGTTGCGGGCCGGCAGCCGTTGCGAAACTCTGCATCAAAGGTTATTCACAGCCACGTTTAACACGTCGCGTTTGGAGCTGGAGCTCGGGCTGTTGGTTCCTCGTCGGCCGACGCCAAACCAGTCCGCAACAGGCGATCGCAATTTCGGAACATTTTCAGCGTTCAGCTCTGGTGCCAAGCAGTTTAGGGTGCAAAGAAAAAAAAAAACAGCTCTGTGCGTCTCTTTGCCAGTTGGTTACGTCAGGGGAGCTATTTCAGTCAAGCTCCATGATATTAAAAGTCCACAACTTTATTTCAATCTCAATGCCCAGTCACTCGCAAGGCAAGATCGAGTCCATAATTTCCAATGGCCTCCTGATTTTCGCTGGGAATGTCGAGAGGATCCCCATGTCTCGAACATCCACCAATGATGCCCAACCTGACCCCGGCCCTTCGGCTCCCTGGCAACAAGGATCATGCCTTGGCTTGGAAAGGGATACGAAGCTTAGTCACCAGGGCTAAAATTGGCGAAGAAATCGTGGACATTGATAGGCCGACAAGCTGGTGCCCCCCGGATTAACCCCTAAACGCGTCAGCCGGATCAACTGGAGAATAAAACCGAACCATCGCCCTTCTCAGCCCCGACAGATCAGACTCTTGTCCATCACCAAACCCGTCCTCTCGTTTTGCCTGTATCCTTATTTCTACGAAATATCTAATATTTTCGCGTCATTCGTTTCTGAAGAACTTCAACCCACCCGTCACCATGTCTTCCACCGTCTCCGCCCCCGCGACCGCCACCACGGCGTGCACCAACCTCTATGACTCGCCCAACCAGGACACCACCTGCGCCATGCCCTACAGCAAGAAGAACCTCGACTACATGAAGTCTTGCTGCGGTGACGCCCAGGTCGTCAGCTACTACAACGACTGCGGTCTCTACTGCGTCGCCCTCGACCAGACCATCGGCGACCTCCGCGACTGCCTGTTCGGCAAGGGCGCCGACTGGGCCAGCGTCTTCTGCAGTGTCGAGGACAAGGACGGCAAGGCCGAGAACTCGTCCAAGCTCATCGCCAAGGCTTCCAAGACCGAGGACGCCGAGGTCCCTGCCACCGCCGAAGCCTCCGTCGTCTCGGGCGGCGACGACGACAAGGACTCTGATAAGAAGGATGGCAAGGATGACAAGGACAGCAGCGACAGCACCAGCACCGCTAGCTCCTCCAGCTCCAGCTCCAGCTCCACTGGAAACGCTGCTCCCGGGCTTGCTCCCCAGTCCACCATCAGCACCCTTGGTCTGGCCATTGGTGCTCTGCTCTTCTCCTCAATGGCTGTGGGCGCTCTCCAGGTTTAATCTCGCCACGCTGTTTGCGGGTTCTTCGCCTTTTTTCTTCCCACATGTCGCATCTCTCAAGCAGCTTTAATCTTTATTGCATCAAACATCGTGGTGGATTAGTGGTTTTGCATACGGATATCATAATAGGGTTATTGTACACATACATGTCATTGTATAGTTAAATTGGCAGTCTTTCACTTACCAAGACGATTTCCCGTGCCCGTACTGCTTGTTGCTTGACCTTTGGTTCATTGACGTCAGCGTCCTGCTTCCAAGTCTTGGCAGGGAGGCGATCAATTTCGCTTGAAGCCAATTGGTCCAGTTCCTCCACCCAAGCAATTCAGCAGTTGTGCACATAATCATGAATGCAAACATTGTCCGGAAATTAGTTCGGTGACCTTCCGCGAGCGCCATTGCCTACATGCATTTTGTCCTTGCGTTTGGAGTTCTTCGTAGCCATTGTCGAGATCGTTTGAAGGATAGCTAAGAGCGTTCCGAATCATGCAGCTAAATTAAACACAGCTCGGACTGTAAGCCCAACTTTGCAGTCCATGTGTTCCATTGCTGACTGCAGTGTACATGTATCACAACAGCGAATAAGCAGCCGGTTCGTTCGGCATATTGCGTTTGCCCCTAGACCAATCTTGAACGGGTCTACAGTCGCCTTGTTTTGTCTTTGATCACCAACTGCCGGCTGGCCGACCGGTCCCCACAACATACCGGCCGACCGGTCTTCGCACCGCAACCTCTTCAATCACCTGGCAGGTAATTCACCGGCCTTCGTACCGGACCTGCACCCACGGCAACATTTTCTCCCCAGAAGGAGTTTTCACGATGATCATGAGGAATGCCACCTCAGAGCCGTCATGTGAATATATATAGACGACCAAGAACCGAGGATGGTTAACCTTTCCTTGAAACCCATCTTCTAGTATCTCTACTCTCCTAGAACCTCATCAGTAAGCAATGAGCAGAATGGCTATCAACTTGGAAATTCGTTCTTCTGACCAAGTTCATGTGGAGGAAAATGGAATCAACCAAGGTATGGCTATCTAGGTACTTATTAATATCTGACCTAGTCCCACCCGGCTCAACTCTATCCAATCCACCCTTCTTCTCACAAATTGCACATACAGATGCGTCCCTGAAGAAAGTTATCCTGCATCAGAGGGAATACAACCTACCCAAACAACCAACTGTCGCGGTCTGCGTGGACGGTTTCGACCCCAGCTATCTCAACAAGGGCATCACTGACGGCATCTTGCCCAACATGGCAAAGTTCGTCCAGCTGGGCTTCCAGGCTACAGCCGACGTGGCCATGCCCAGTTTCACCAACCCAAACAATGTTTCCATCATCACCGGCCAACCTACATCGGTGCATGGAATCGCAGGCAACTACTTCCTGGACCGGGCCACCGGTAAGGAGACCATGATTGTTGACGACACACTGCTGCGAGGGTCAACCATACTGGCTGAGATGGCCACTCAGGGTGTCCGTGTGGCCGCCATCACTGCTAAAGATAAACTCCGGCGCATCTTGGATCATGGACTTGAGGGAACCAACAGCATCTGCTACTCAGCCGAGTACGCCAGCGACAGCACCCTCAAGTGGCTCGGGCGCGAGGCCAGGCCGGACCAGTACTCCGGCGACCTTTCGTTGTTTGTGCTCGACGCCGGTATCAAGCTGCTGCAGGAGAACCAAGCGGACCTGTTCTACTTGACACTGTCGGACTTTGTGCAGCACAAACACGCTCCGGGTGAACCTGAGGCTGACGCCTTTATGGCGGCGGTAGATGAACGGCTCGGAGCTCTCGTCGACCTCGGCGCTGTCGTGGCTGTCACTGGGGACCACGGCATGAGCGACAAATGCGACACTGAAGGTCAACCGAATATTCTCTTCTTGCAGGACGAGCTGGAGAGCCGTTTCGGGTCTGGTTGCGCTCGCGTCATCTGTCCTATCACTGACCCTTTCGTTCGTCACCACGGAGCATTGGGCTCCTTTGTCCGCGTTCACGTCTCTGAGACTTTGGAAAGTCAGGTTCCCGATATGGTTGCGCTTTGCGCCACATTTGCGCAGGTCGAGGTCGTCATGCCGAGAGAGGAGGCTGCTCGGGTGTGTGAGATGCCCCTGGATCGCGAGGGTGACTTTGTTGTGATCTCCAAGAAGAATGCTGTGATAGGGTCACGCGCTGTCGAGCACGACCTGGAGAACCTCAAGGGACACAGGCTGAGGTCTCATGGTGGCTTCTCGGAGCAACAGGTGCCCCTACTGATGTCTCACCCTCTGGTTCGCGAGGATGACACGGGTTCTCGACGGTGGAGGAATTTTGACATCTTTGATCTGGTTCTCAACTATGGGCAATAAGCTGGAGTGCCGAACTTGCCCGGATGGCTTTGATTTTCGATGCATTTGGAAGCAAATTCTTTCATATGTCGCCCCATTCATTGTTATAGCATCCAAGATAAGAAAAAATGAGACACAGCTATCGTTTTTTTTGTTGAGAACGAGCCTGCAACACTGTGAAGTGGACAATTGAATGGTCCTCCAAAGACTTGGGTTTGCTAGGCTTCATTCCAATCAGAGATGCCACCCTCAGGTTATTGACCATTGTTGGCATAGTCAAAACCCGGTTCGAGTACCCCGTCGGTGTACCCGAAATTCATAGCAAAGCCCATATCTTGGTCAAGAAGGAAGTCATATTCTCCCATGAACCAGGCATCAAAAGAGTCGTTCGGCACAGTCCCCCAGTTTTCCCCACTGAGAAACTCGCCTTGTCCCCCATTTAGAAACTCACTAGTTGGAGCAAGTGAATCTACGTTCAAGTCTAGTTGTTGTGGGCCCTGATCCTGAATCTGACTTCGAGTGCTCTCCAGTGAAGACGGACGGCACCGTTGAAGGAGCCCATCTATGCCTTTGGTGATGCGAACCAATAGGTGCTGTGGGTGCATAGTAGACGTGACCCGTTTCAAGGTAACAACGAGCTGCTCGACCAGATTCTGTATCTCTTTCACGTCCGGGCGACCAAACTCGGAGAACTTGTTGGTTGAGACCTTGAGTAGGAATACCACGGCAAAGGCGATCATTGTGTCGAAATAGATAGGCAGTCCATCGAGATGTGCCTGCATCTCTGTGTCCGAAAGCACGTTTCGTATAACAGAAGACGCCGCGAGAATGGCAGAGTTGGCTACTTCTTCTAGCTCCAAGGCAACATCTTGGGCATGCGAAGAAGTAGGCATTCCCCTGCCGGCGAGTGGTCCTGCTCCCGCACCGCGGAAAGCATGGGAGCAGAGATACAGTTTGGCAAAGTGGTATTGCAGGCCGACTCCTTTACGAGGATAGTTGCCGACATGAGCATTAGGGCTGAAGCTGTCAGCCCACTCAGCTCGGAGACTGTCAAGGGCAATACTGAAGCGACGCAGGTGAGATACCTCGGCATCAGCGAGCGGGCGGTCACTATGCACTCCAAACGTGTCGAAGATGTTTGAACAGAGACTCCATCGCAACACCTGACTGACTAGGCGGGCGTCATCCTCGGTAGCATGCTCACAATCGAGAAATTGCCGGACATTTCGGATGGTCTCACACTCTCGCGTCAGAGGCGGTCGACCGAAAGCAACCGAAAAGTGGTGATCGCACGTGTACACCAAGAGATATAAACGAGTCCGCAAGTAGTGTCCCCGATCTCCCTGCAAGGCCCTCGCCATGCTTTTGTGAAGTTGCAACTCGGTTGCCATACGTACCGCCGAGCCTGCCAGGGTCCATGACAAGTCACCCAGCCAGAAGGCACCAATACAAAGGGCCCGCACCTTGTCGATGGTACAGTCTTTTGAGAAACTCTGCGTCGCCGCTATAGATATGAACTCGCGGTAGCAACGATCAAAGTCCGTGGCCGACGATGGAGCTGAGTGGCAGTGCAAGGCGCCTACTGTGCATACGGCCGCAGTGAGGAGAGAGGACGCTTCTCGAATGCGGTCCAAGCTGGCATTGGTATAATCGCCGAGGACGCGGTAGGGGAAGTGATCCAGTCTGTTTTGGTACTCGTTGAAATATGTCTGCGCATTTTCGAGGCTGATGATGCCGCGGGAGATGATATCATCAAGCTGTATGTGTGTACTGCCGGAGGATTGTTCAGTCCGTGGCGTCCGTGGCGTCCGTGACATGTAGAATCCTGGGATATCCCCAGGGCCTGATTCAAGGTCCATGACAATTTCCCAGTGGTTCACTTGCTGATTTGGGTTCATGTTTCCATGGTCAGAAGAAGAAGATGGAGACATAGGGGGTATTTCTTGCTGGTGACTTGGAATATCGTTGTCATTCCCTGGGGCTCTCGTCATGACGGTGTCATCGTCTCCCGCCCTTTCATGAGCCAACAGGGCCGGAGTATCGTCGACATGATCCAGTTGAAGTTGTTGAACCACTTCAGCCGACAGGCCAGTTGTATGATTCACGACGAGCTTGATCGCATCTTGCAGCTTCTGTAGCTTGCTCTCTACAGATTGTTTCCATCTATTTTCAGGCGTACGCCAGAGATCAACAAACTGGATTAAAGGGTATATGTCGAATCCAAGTTCAACTTACACAACATCACTCTCCAGCAGCATCTGTAAGCTACGGTTGACGACACAGGATAGCCCTCGCTTGCTACACCGTGTGCATGGTGGCTTCGAATCGCGCATGTGACATTTGATCTAAAGCACACTCGGCTCAGCTCTGATCTAACCACAGCAGGCGTCTTGGCAACCTCAAGTCACTAGTTCTTACTATGGCTCTTACCTTTTGCTTGCGACATGCTACACAAGCTGTAATCTTGCGGCTGATGTCGGGAGGCTTAGTATCTCCGAATGTGTTGCGGAGAGCACGCACCGCAGATGCCGGTCCGTCGTTGTCAGGCATTGCGAACAGATGCTTCATCAACTGCAAACAGTAGCAAATTCTATAACCAAGAATGTTGCAGGAATGCGCTCATCGCCAAGAGATGACGGTTCGGTCATGATATTACCTAATCTAGACTCGTCTACGCGAGGAAAGATGGTGAACAAGGCGGTGGGTTCGGGCAGGCGGCCAGGACAACTAACGAGCCAATAGCACTCTGCAATCACCGTGTGATGCGAAAATGGCATGTCCTGCAAGTACGGACTTCGTCCCGGTCTGAACCCCACATTACCTGTCTCGATACGTGATAGTGTGACTCGCTTGGCCTCATTCCTCCATGTGCTGAGCGTTTGCAGCTGATTGGCTGTGAAGGTGCAAGCTCTCGGCCAAAGCCTTCAAGAGCTGATCACTCACAGCTAAGTAAGTCCACGTGGTTCCTAAATTGCGGACCATGCCCAATATCTCTACAGGTGTCTTCTTAAAGATATAAACAAGGTGGGTAAAGTTGATTGAACCCCATTCATACCGGCATCTAAAGAACATAGCTAAGCAACCGTTGAGTCTGTCAATACCTCCAAGCAGTTAGACATTGATGCTTAGCCCGGTGGTTCCATAGATATGCTCGCTGTTAACAATTCCAACCCTCTGCTGCCCTAAGAATTTCATGTTGCCCAGTACTTGGAATTGGGTGAATCAAGTAGGCCAAAATAATTTTTAGCAAGGCATGACGTATATCATCCTTCCTCCTTGTCCTCAAGACGTGCGTTCTTGACGGCTTCCCAGACCTCAAGGCCCCGATCCCACATGCTATCTGTCCAAACATCTACACTGCCATCCGGCTTCATCCTTCTCACCTGGTAAGGTGACGTGGCTCCCCATGAGCCGCTTATATCCTCACCCGCCACGAAGCGAGCGTACAATTCCATAAAGGCTTTGTTCGCTACACGTTGCTCTGCCGGCTCCAAGCCTCGACCCTCCCCCCATACCCATATCGAGTTGTCCGTACCATGCGAGACTCCCCATTCTAGAGGCGTTTTGGCATCTGTTTCTTTAGCCCGCCACTCGGTACGGTACCGGTGTATCAACAAAGCCGTACCGCCACGGACGAGGCAGTCAATGAAGCCTCGCTGCAGCGCATGCACTTGAATGTCTGCAAAGATACTGCCAAAGGCATCAGAGTCAAAATTCTTCCAGCCCGAGTCAGGCCTCAGCTGTTCATTTGGGCAGTATAGAGTAAGCAAGGCATCAACCCCAGCAGATGGATACTCAGCCACGAGACGAGTTCGCAAGGCGTCAAAGGAATCGTTTGCAGGTGGGTGATAGGTGCGGTAGAAGAAGTGTTCGTCTCGGCATTCCCCAATCAAGAGATGGATGTCGCGATCGCCCATGGCCTGCGCATAGGAGCCGCTCTCAAGCTCCTGGAAGAGTGTCTTGCTCACGAAGGTTCCATCACTGAGAGCTCGGAACTCGTGATTCTTCATGTGTCGGATGGCGTCGAGCAGATCCTGAGTGCTGGTCGCGCGAAGCCGCCTCAACTTTTCCTCCGCAACCCAAGACTGTGGTATTTGCAGAACAGACAAAAGTTCGTCAAATTGCGCTTGCGTCTCTTTGATGTATTTTGGCTGCATGCCGCTGGAGTTCGAATGCATTACTACCCTCTTGAAAATGGGTTCGGTATCGAGGATTTCCCCGTCGCCGGTGGATAGCTTGGCTGAGACACCGAGTTCGTATGAGAGTTGGTGAAAGACGGAGTGAGCACCAGCCGAATACCCTGCCAAAGTGATGTTGGAAGGGTTGCCGCCAAAGTGGGAAATGTTCTCTCGGGTCCATTCCAGAGCAAGACGTTGATCCCAGAAACCATAGTTGCCTACAGGCTCGCCTTCGAGGCTGGCTTCTTTCTCAAGTTCCTCACAGGCCAGAAAGCCAAAGACGTTAAGTCGGTAGGCAGGAAGCACAATGATGGCTTTAAAGTCTGTCTTGGCAAGCATTTCAGCGTAGTCGAATTCATTGGGACTTCCAAACTGAAGAGATCCACCGTCTTTAGCCATTCGTTAGTAAAGTCTAGACGATTTTGCTGCACTGGAACCATCGATTCATAGATATCGGGCTCACTCACGAATATAGAAGTATATCGGCCATCCGTCTTTTGGAGGTTCGCCGGTGGGCAGCCAAATATTGACCTGCAAACAGTCCTCATCATAGAGATGCGACTGGTCGGAATTGCTTTGCCAGGCGTGTTGAGGACATGGACTTGTAAAGCCTGTGTACTTCCCCGGATTCGCCTTGGTGCCGTACCTGTAGTTAGGCGGCAGCTTTCTTGGTCGCTTCCAACGATATGCGCCAACAGGAGGGAGGGCATACGGGATGCCTCCAAAGTAGTGGCATTGGGCCTCTTGGCTCTCTCCCTCCTTTATGGTCGAGCCTTGAATGAACCCGAGAGCATCATCTGAAAGGAAATATGGCTCTCGGAACGTCCTCATAGTGGTGTAACTGATTGCATCGCCTTGCAGTGTAGTGAGGCCAAATGAAGACAGCTACAGGCTGGACGATGAGATCTCGATCATAGTTAAGGTAGTTGGTGCAACTGCAAACCACGCCCGATCTCGTATTGCCGGGCTTCGCCCCGTCGACGCACTTCGTCCCGCTACCAACCTAACAAGTTCCCACCTTAAAACCGCCAGGCCCCTGGAACATGTCAGCCAAGAGAAGCTCTTGATCCCTCCACGTGGAACGCTAGTTTGGACGTTAATTCTCGACCACGCGAACCTCAAGGACTCCTTTGATTGGCACAAAGACAATATGGATTATCGGATGAGCATACCAACACCCCTTTCACTTGGCAAACATGGCCCCATCATTACCTAGTAGAGACAACTCTCAGTTCAACCATAGCAAGCATCAGGTTTGGTACGGAAGTGACTGTTTGACTGGCTGTAAGCGAACGGCTCTCTTGGGTGAGAAAACGTATAAAATATTCGAGGGTCTCTCCAATTTTCACCCTCTCATGTTGAAGTTCTCGACAAGGAATCAAGGTCTTCTCGGCTATCAATGCTGCAGTCACTCAAGCCTCGAGAACCAACTATCGAGAGCCCCAATATGGCCCGAAACCACAGTTTGTTGTCCAAAATCAAGTTCTTCGCCATTGCAGGCGTTGGGCAGTATGTTGATGGCTACCTGAACATCACCATCGGCTTGGGTAAGTTGATTGCGACTCTGGACCTCTCCAACTTGGCTGACCTTTATATCATCCAGTCGTCCCCATGATCGGATTCGTGTACTTCAAGGACTCTGGGGGCACTATTCCTGCCATCCGACAGGACATCATGAAGGGTTCTCTGTCGCTTGGAATGATTTGCGGCCAAATTCTGTTTGGAATCTTTGGAGATGCCTTTGGCCGTCACAAAGTATACGGTAGAGAGTTGATGCTGACCATGCTCGGGACACTCCTGGTGGTCACTGCACCTCCCCAGTTGTCTCAAGGAGGCATCACGGCATGGATAGCCGTCTGGAGGGTCGTGACTGGTATTGGAATTGGCGGAGGTGAGTGAAGTCGAGCAAGATCAAACCGAAGGTCAACGGGATCGAGATGCTAACTAGTCAAATTTGCAGACTATCCCATGACATCCTCCCTATCGGCTGAGCAGGACCTTGGAATGTCTCGATCTCGTTTAGTTTTGTCCATCTTCTCCTTCGGTGCTCTTGGGAGTTTGACGGCGAGCATTGTCTACCTCATCCTCCTGGCCGCCTTCAAGTCGGCCGTCGAGAGCAACATCTGGTACGTGACGTGGGTATGGCGTCTGCTCCTGGGACTCGGCCTAATTCCTTGTGCCCTGACGCTCTATGCACGCCTGCGTATCCGTGAGACAAAGCCATACGAAGAGTATGTTGCCAAGGACACGAGTCTCACCGATGCATCGAAACGGGGCCTCCGACAGCAGATGCAGGACTTCAGGGAATACTTCTCCAGCTGGCGCCATGCTCGGACTCTATTCGCCGTTTCCATCACATGGTTTTTGTTTGATATAGCCTTTTATGGTGTGAACCTCAATCAGAGCATCATTCTTTCCCAGATTGGCTTCGGAAAGGGTCCAGATACCTGGCAGACTCTGCAGAACACAGCCGTGGGCAACATCATTGTCTCTGCAGCCGGCTACCTCCCAGGATTCTATGTAGGCATATTCCTTCCTGACATCATTGGTCGGGTTCGTCAACAGGCTCTTGGATGCCTCTTGGTTTCCATCCTGTACGCTGTTTGGGCTGGTGTCACGAACCATACTTCGACTGGGGGGCTTGTCACCATCTTCACGCTGTCGCAATTCTGCCTCAACGCTGGGCCCTCATCCACTACCTTCCTCATCCCAGCAGAGGTTTTCCCTACTCGTGTGCGTGGCACGGCCCATGGGATTGCCGCAGCTTCAGGCAAAGCCGGTGCCGTGTTGACGTCGTTCGCTTTCGGTTCAGCCACCGAGGCTCTTGGTCTGCCTGGATTACTGGGCTTGTTCTCGGGCATCATGGCTGTGTGTGCGCTCCTGACTCTGTTAATCCCCGATCCGAAGGACCACTCGCTGCAGGAGATTGAGGACGGTGGGCTCTATGACAAGAAGGTATGACAAGCGAGGTTCAGGACGTTTCCGCCTGTCCTGACACAAAGGTCTAATTGCATCATTTGTCTGTACTTCAGAGGCTCATCAGCGTATCGTTCCGGCAAGATCTTCCTCAAGAAATTGTCGACCATATTTATATAATAGCTCTACTCGAACCAGTAGGAAACACATGACGAAAATAACACCATGTTTCTGGTCTATCTAATGTGCGCGGCTGCCGGCAGCNNAACAAAGAACACGTCGTCTTTCCACATCTCTAACATCGAAATCCGATGCCAACACACTGGCCAAATCCATGTTTCTGGTCAATATCGGCTTTTCGTGTATAACCAACCATTGACCACCCTGTTTTGATCTCGCTAGGTAGACTCCGGCGACCGTGGTCTACGTGTGCGCCGCCCACCAAGTTTAACATGACTGCAAAGAGGGAATTTTTTACCTAGAAATCCAACATATAATATCAGTCCCCAGCTTACTGCTCGCGAATGAAGGCGTTACCAACAAGAGGGTCAACAGCCGGCCGGCACTGCTGCCTGCTGCCTGCTGCCTGATTTTTTGTCTCCCCCGGCACAACGTCGCACAAAAGCTTACCTAAGGCACGATACGTTCACAGCTTCTTTGTCCCTCATCTTCATTTCCAATTTTACACTCCGCATTCATTCTCGTCTTCTCCATCTTTGGCCCGATGATGGGGCCCACCACCAGTAAGGACACCCTCGACAGCGGGGCAGGAAACGCAACGCGGGAGCCTCCTCCGCAGGATCCTGAGGCACTGCACGAAAGTTCACCTTGCACCCCTCACCCACGACAACGCCGGTTTCCAGTTGGCTGGTCCCTCCAAGATACAGAACACGAGAGTGAGAGCGAACACGATGGCATTGCGAGCAGCCAATCGAGCAGTGATGACGATAGCGAAGAGCAAGACGAGCCGGATAGCAGCCCACTTGACCAGCTTCGAGATTGTCTCTCATTGAGTTACAGAACCTCCATCTTCGCATGCGGTGGCACGGTGCCTATCATTTCCGACAACCAAGAAGAAAGCTCCCCGATGGTTGAAGACACTCCTTCGCGCCCAGCCTCAGCCTCCAGCCAATCCTCAAGCTTGCCCCCCGTCCCATCCACAGCTCCTCATCCGCCTGTCACTCTACGATGGGATCCTCGAGACGGCTCGATCACCGCCAGCCATTGCAAGCTCACAATGCCAGTGGATGAATTTACCTCGAACAATCTCGACCATCTGGTTGCAGACATGAAGCCTGCCACGTTTGGCTTTGGTGGCGAGGATGTATACGACGAGAGCTACCGCAAAGCACTGAAGCTGGATCCTTCCCACTTCACGACCAACTTCTGCCCATACAGCGTCGGGATCATCGATGTCGTATCCCAGCTTCTGCTTCCAAACCCGCAGTCCGTCAGCCAACGCGCCATCAAAGCAGAGTTGTACAAGCTCAACGTCCGCCGTCTCCCAGTCATCCTTGACGAGTCTCAGCTAACTTGATACTAGATGTACACGGGTCCTTCAGGCCACTTCCGCTCACACGTCGACACCCCTCGCTCCCGGTCCCAGTTTGGGTCGCTGGTAGTTTGTCTGCCTGTGAAGCATGATGGTGGCGCCTTGGAGGTTCGCCACGGAGAACAAGTCATGACCTTCGACTGGGCATCGGGCATTGATTCCGACAAGCCACAGATTCAATGGGCCGCATTCTACAGTGACTGTGAACATGAGGTTTTTCCCGTCCAGTCTGGACACCGCATCACTCTTACCTACAACTTGTACGTCACTTATGGGAACGGTCAACTGTCGGGCCATCCCAATGCTCTCGACGTTACTCAAACGCCTCTATATCAGCATCTTGAATCAGTGATAAACGATGAGACCTTCTTACCGGATGGTAGGTTTCCTTCCAGCCCGTGTTCCCCCCAGCCTGGCCATCTGTATACTGATTAGCTCTCTCCCGCAGGAGGATATCTCGGATTCTACACCACACACGCGTATCCTCACACCTCGTCCCATGCCTGTTTGACCGACACCCTCAAAGGCCTCGACATGACCATTTGGCAAGCCTTTCAACATCTCGGATGCGGTGTATGCTTAAGACCAGTGCTAGCAGACCCGGGCCCCTTCGATTATGCGAAGCGGATAGATTTCAAGATTGGCAAGGAATTTGAAATCGCCGTGCTGCCTGATATGGTCGAAGAGCCTGATGACTGGCAGAGCATGATTCAGCACAGGTGGGGTCTTGAACGCATCTCGTGGGAAAGCCTTGTCTGGCTCAACGAGCCTGATCTCTTGAACAAGCAAGCCTCGTTTGCCTATGTTGCGGTGAGTCTGATCCTTCCCTACCAGTCTGCCAGTAGTCGGCAGCACGTCGACTGCAAAGAGCATGTCCTAATGCTAAACAGTACGGCAACGAGGCTCACGGCCGCCTCGCCTATTCAGTCTGCGCCATCATTGTTGGAGTTCCCGAATACACCGATGGCGAGAGAAGGAAGCTGAAGGGAACTTTCACCACGGTTTCACACGAGGATGATGATTGGGAGGTCAACCCTCCTTATGACTTGGACTTGTAGAAAGTTGAGAAGGCACTATTGAATGAAGTTCGCTACTTGCTGGGACGATAGATTTTATATGTCCAGGCCTTGGGCTATTCGCTCAGGGGTATGGTGTAAGATAGCACCGCCAAGTCAAGATATGCTAGCCCTTGAGATTCGGAATTCCAGTCTCACGGTGTCTCAATAAACTGATGTCAACGCAAGGCCATAGCGGCTTCGGCCCTGGCAGTCTGGACCATCATCTCTTTTCCAGTAACGCCTACACATCTTCCCCCTATCCACCAGGTTCATCACCACGTGCCTCACTGACCTACCGTAGCACTTCATTTCACGTGGACATATAGGCGTTATATTATGTTGCGGCATTTCATGTTTCAGCACAGATGACGACCACATTCCGCCACATTGCCCTACACGATGTTGTGAAAGGGGGTAGGGCAAGCGACCAGGCAGTACGGAATGGAAACGTTGCATTGTTTAATGAAGCCTTCCTCCTGTCTCTCATGTTACACCAATAGTGAGTGTTTGTATCCTGCCCGGTACATGAAAGCTTGTCTTTAGATAACAAGGCGCTCACATGTTCCGGTCCAAGTCCAGCATTCCATAGAGATGCAGGGGCTAAGGAGTTCCTCCCAAGAACTCGCCCCTGCCGATAATTAAGGGTTGCTTCCCCTGCGTGCCGACCCGGCCGAGGAATTCTCCATTTCTTATGCCTGGGTTATAGCCTCCACTCTGATTACATGTTGACGAGCTTGATCGTAGGACCTTTGCTGGTTGGCCACGAAGATCGTCAGGCACAAGCGCAAGAGATGTCCTATTTTTAGCTTCTCTGTGCTGAGATTTTGAGATCAGTTTTATGAGTTTATTACGACTTTAACATCGTTTAATCTATGAAAGATGCCGTGATACGAGAAAGGTGTGGTGGATAGATAGAAGCACTAGGCGTGAAGAGCAAGCAACCAGCTACGGCAATTCCAACCAGTCCACGATAACTCACATCTAAGAAATATCATCATCTTCATCAGATATTAATATCGTTTCTTTGTGTATTAAATTCTATCCTAGAGAGGGTTTACGCCAAGCAATGCCTCGGCTCGCTCAATGCCAAGCGGTCCTGCGGATCAGCGTTGATACTAATTTTATACCGTGAACCAACTAATGAACCACATAGTTCCGCATCTGTGTCTGGGCCAAGCCTAAATTAGACAGCATCTCGGCGATGTAGGGTAGAGAAAAGAGTGCAAGTTCTGGTCAAAGTGGCTATTCAGTGGTCTACTTTTGCACACAATTATTGAGTGCAGAGCAATGTGAGAACGGTATCCATCTTTGTAAGTACAGAGACTGATAATAAAATTATGAAATAATTTCAAATCTATTGCCAGTCTACTATCAGAGCGTTTGAAATTACTGTGATGACTCGCAGTAGGGGATTTTCACTAGCACAAACACTATGAAAGGCCCCCAGTCCACTTGATCAGCAATGTCCTCCTCCCCGGTATCACGATCGACATATTCCAGAACGTAACCCGATGTTTCTGTGGGGGTTGCCTGCTAATGTTTTCAGAAGCGAGTGGCAAACGGCAATCCAAGGCCGGACAAGTCAATATCTTGCATCAAGCTGAGAACATGGCAATATTCCGAAAACAACTAACAGAGCCTGGCAACAGTCCAGATGGGATATGAAGACGGATGTTCTCGGCTTGACCGCGCTCAGGATGAGACAGTGCACTTTCGGTGTACGCGTATGCATCATATTGCTGTATGAGCAAGCCTCGACGGAACCGTCAACAGGAGGTACCGTAAACTGGCTGCTGCCACCATAGACATGAGAAATTGCATCGGCTCAACATCAAGCTCAATGTCCGTAGATCCGTCATCGATCGATAGGAGCCCAAGAACACGCGTCTCTTGGTGAATGAAATGACATTCATTTCAGTTACAACTGGTCGAGGACATGGCTGAAATGTGGCATCCCCTCGCTAGGGGAGCAGCTCTTGCTGCCAAGTCTTAGTGATCATCGCCGTTTATTCTCCCAATGCTCTTGGCATGCCATGTTTATCTGGTTGCCCCAGTGTTAAGCGCCACTCTGCCAGACACTCCCTACATCTCTTGAAATGAGCTAGCCTTGGGCTACGATACCCGTTGATAATGCGTGATAACCCGTGAAGCCGAGAGACAGAAACCATATCCACATTCTCGTCTGGGCAGTGTCTGAGGCGACTGGCAAAGAATTCTATGGAGAGTATTTACGGCGTGTGCCTGACGGTTACTACCGTCTACGGGTTAATGCGTGCCATGCAAGGTCCCATTCCTATCTTGTCTCTGGTTTCCTTACCCAGACGGAGGTTGTGGTCCGCATTCGCTTGAAGGCTTGGCCGGTCGAAAACAGGACAAGGCTCCGTTAGACACACAAACTTTAATTTAGTTCATCAGTGCAAGACCAGAACGGCTCTTGGCTACGGAATTCAATGGGATTGTTTCGCCTGCCAGCCAGAATCACCTCGGCAAGGGATGCAACGAGGTATGCAGTTTTATGAGATTTCCCCTGAGTTGCAGGCGGACTAAGCCAGAACAGTTGGCCCTCTACAAACCAGGTCTCATGCAGGGGCTTTGAGAATGAATTTCTTCCCCCGATTGAGTCTAGACTTCTCCAGAAAACCTCTGCTGTGCCTGGAAATCTGAGACACCGTCCACGTTTAGCCAGTCACGGAGGGTGAGACAACCGCCCTTGCATGCTTTCGGCCCAAGGAACAGAAACGGAGGAATGCCAGAGTGCAGAGAGTGTTTGCAGCTGATGGCGGCAAGATCGATCAGGGGAATAGGAACAGGCGCGGGGCGATTTTGAGTATATATAGATGCTGAACTTACTGTCCAAATCTTTATCACCTCGTCCTCACTTCTACATCCCATCGAGGAACAGGTCATTCGTTTAACAACCATTCGTTCTCTAATACATTCGCTTCATTGCCACTCGCAACCGCTTCACCATGCGCTTCTCCGCTGCATTGCTCGGGGCCCTGGCCGTCCCGGGTGCTCTGGCCCAGTTCCGGTTCACCAACACGAGTACTCCCGTCGGCACCTCAACCGCGTCCACCACCACGTCCGCCAGCAGTTCGGCTACGCCTGAGCCTGTCGACCTCGGTAGTGCAAATCTCGGTCCCAACTGTCACTTTGTCACTGCCCCCGATGGCTCGACAGCCATGTAAGCAACATCAAGCTGAAGTGAGGCCGTCAAATGCTAACAACTGCAATAGTGAAATGCGAGCCCCTCCCTTCGGCTCTGCATCTTTCAGCGTTGGCGGCAGACTTCCTCACGGCCTCCACATTGGGGATTTGATCCGAGTTCTCTTCGAGTTGTTGATCGCGCTGATTGAGTCGCTGGAGAAACGGTCTGAATCTACCAGCTGCTCCCTTGCGATTACTCTGGATGGTAAAACTGTATACGACGAGTCCCTTGCGACTACTGACGGCAACTACGAATCGTTCCACTCCGGAGGAGCCCCGGCAGGCTCCGAATCTCCCCAGCTCGCCTTCACCCAGACCTGTGGCGCAACCTCCTCTTCCATGACTGTTGCCCATGTTGCTATTGGCCCCGACGACGGTTCTGGCAGTTCTGGCGGCAATGGCGGCGGTAACCCTTCTGGTACTACCGGTTCTCAGACCGGGCCTACTGGCTCTGAGGGAGGCCCCGGTCCTTCTGGATCTCTTACTTTGCCTCTTGGAAGTCAGACTGGATCTCTTACTCTGCCTCTGGGAAGTCAGACTGGATCTCTTACTCTGCCTCTTGGGAGTCAGACTGGGTCCCTTACTTTACCTCTGGGAAGTCAGACCGGATCTCTTACCGGCCCCGGGGCCACTGGCTCAGCTACGGGTTCTCAGACAGGCAGTGAAAGCCAGGCTTCTGGCTCGGAAACTGGTACTGGTGTCTCTGGTACTGCAACCGGTTCCGGAACTGAGACCGGCACTGTCTCTGGCACGGCTACTGGCTCCGGAACTGAGACTGGCACCTCTACTGGTCCTACCAGCTCTGCAACTGGCTCTGGCAACCCCGTTCTCGTCAACGACTTCGCCTTCTTCGGCTGTGTCGGTTCCTCTGCTGGCTTCCCCACCTTCGCCCTTACTCAGACCAGCGGCGAGATGGACATCGACGAGTGTTCCAGGGCCTGTCAAGGTCGTGCTTACTTTGGTGTTCACGATACGTAGGTTGCATATCCCCTTATGCCGTCAAGTTTCATCTAACATATGGCCAGTGACTGCTACTGTGGTGACGTGATCGATGAAGACAACACCAGCACCGTTGCCAACGACCTCTGCGACATCGTGTGCCCCGGTGACGCCTCCGAGACTTGCGGTGGCAACGCTCCCCTGTCCAGCCGCAGCCGTATCCACAAGCGCCAGAGCGTTCCCGCCGGCATCCTCCTCACTGTTTACGTCTCTATCATCAACGGCCCCGGCTCTGGCAATGCTGTCACCAACATTGTCACTGATACCATCTCTGCTACTGTGACTGACCAGTCCACCTTCACCACCACCTTCACCACCGAGATCCCCGGCCCTGAGACTACCGAGACCACTGTTGTCACTGCCGTCTACACTTGCGACAACGGCCTCTGCTCTCCCACCGGCAGCTCTGGCATCCCTGGCACTGGCGGTGACAACGTCGTCTACATCTTCAAGCCCTTCCCCGGCTCTGAATGCCTGGGCCAGACTGTCTACTTCCCTGAGCCTTGCTCCTGCGTCGGTGGCTCTCAGTACGTCCCCAAGGTCTGCACCAGCGATCTCTGCAGCGGCGTTACCGTCTTCAAGCCCCAGCAGACCAAGTACGTCGGTGGCAACGATATTGTCTTCACTCCCTCTCCTTGCCAGGAGTGTGAGGCCGGTGGCGTCATCTACCAGCCTCAGAGCGGTGGTCAGGTCTGGCAGAACAGCTGGCAAGCCCCTGGTGGTTCCAACAGCTGGCAATCGAGCAGCTCGAGCAGCTCTAGCAGCTCTTCCAGCAGCAACAGCAACAGCAACTCTGGTAACACTGGAAGCAACGGAAACACTGGAAACAATGGAAATACTGGAAGCAATGGAAACACCGGAAACAATGGAAACACTGGTTCCAGCAGCAGCTCGAGCTGTGTTGATGATGAGTGCAGCACTGGCTCATCCCCCAACAACGGAGGCTCTTCCAACTCTCACTCCTCCAGCTCCTCCAGCAGCAACAGCAACAGTGGTTCCTCCAGCAGCAGCAATGGCAACAACGGTGGTTCTTCCAACAGCAACAATGGCAACAACGGTGGTTCTTCCAGCAGCAGCAACAGCAACAGCGGTTCCTCCAGCAACAGCCAGAGTTCTTCTAGCAGCAACAACAACAATGGTGGTTCTTCTAGCAGCAACAATGGCAACAACGGTGGCTCTTCCAACTCCCAGTCCTCCAGCTCCTCTAGCAGCAGCAGCAACAGTGATTCCTCCAGCAACAGCAGCAGTGATACTGGTTGCACTGGCGATGAGTGTTCCTCTACTCACGGTGGCTCCTCGACCAACGGCGGATCTTCCTCTTCCTCCTCCTCGTCTTCCAACAATGGCAACAACGGTAGCTCTTCTAGCTGCGTGGATGACGAGTGCCACAGCTCCGGTCCTGGTGGCAGCTCCTCCCCTGGTGCTCCTGGTGCTCCTGGTGCTCCTGGCGGTAGCTCTGCTCCCGGCGGCAGCTCTGGTCCTGGCGGAAGCTCTTCCCCTGGTGCCCCCGGTGGCAGCTCCTCTCCTGGCGCTCCTGGCGCTCCTGGCGGTAGCTCTGCTCCCGGCGGCAGCTCCTCTCCCGGTGCCCCAGGCGGCAGCTCCGCTCCTGGTGCTCCCGGTGCTCCCGGTGCTCCCGGTGGCAGCTCATCTCCTGGCGCCCCTGGTGGAAGCTCTGCTCCAGGCGGCAGCTCCTCCAGCTGTGTGGATGACGAGTGCCACGGCTCTACTCCTGGCGGTAGCTCCGCCCCTGGTGGAAGCTCTTCCCCTGGCGCCCCTGGAGGTGACGTCCCCGTCACTGTCTCCGGCGCCGGCAAGTATGCCATCAGCATCATTGCCGTTCTCGCGGGCATCGTCGCCGCCGCTTTTTAGAGGAACCTCTTTTTTGATGATTTGAATTTTCTGATTTCTACACATGTTGTGCGCGAGAGTTTTTTTTTTACCCATGATAATGCTCGGCGAAAAGGGGGGATACTCACTCGATGGCGGATTTGTTTCTGTTTTCCGCCAGTTTGTAGTTAGACCTGCGCAAGTCAAGTTCAATTTCACCGAGGTTATTAATAATTAATTTTACTATGTATGTATTAAAATACTACGCTCTTTACTATTGCCGCATTCAGCTTTTCGAACTTGGGTGCGTCAGCGTTCCGAGTTGCTGTCTGGCTCTTCTTAGGCTTCCATCTTGCCAGAGCAGACGCTTGTGTGGTATATCTTTGCTCATACTTCTCCGTCATTTTCATCACACTGACAGTACTTCAAGAATCATATGAAGATTCATCCTTAAACAGTAGTTCCTCAATTTATATGCTTTGTAAGATGTACACGCAATTTGTTGGAAGCAAGTGGTTATACAAAAGACCAGCCTTCACCCATCAACTTTGGAAACCACTGGATTCACAGTCTTTCCGTCAGTCGTCAAATCCTTCCCATCCCTCTCGACACTTACACCATCCCCCTTCATATTACTCGTGTTCTCCTCATCCAACACGCTGGAGACATTGCTCGGAGCATCATAGCCATACTCGACGAGCTGCGGGTTCCGTCTCCCCCACCACAAGAGCCCAAGCTGCACCAAAATAGACGCAAACGTAAACGCCGTGCTAAGTGGAAATCCAATCGGGTATTTCGGGGCATCCGAGACTCTAAATGCCCGGAGAGGAATAGTGGCGTGGCCAATGTATACCACCATGACCGTTAGCGCCACAACGATTGCCCGCGCCTCGGGCTCCTTTCTCAAGAGTTCAGCCATCCACGCCATCAGCGACGGACTGCCAGCGTTGGTCGCATAAGTGAGGAAATAGAAAGCCATGACGACCTTATGGTCTGAGGGCCAACCGCAGAGGACGCTGAGCATGATGCCGTGGAAAAAGGCAGAACCGACGCTGATCTGCCACCTCCAGTGTTTCCAGTCCGAGAGGCCGTTCAGTACCAAGTTGGTGAAAATCTGAAGGGCGTATCCGCCTAGTGGTAGAATGTTGACTTGATATGTGCTGTACAGTCGGTTTCCAGCGCTGTCGGTTAGGCTCTCGAGATAGAGGACAAAGTACGAGTTGGCGCGGTGTGCCCAAGCGCTAAAGGCAAAGGCGAGGAGATAAAAGTACGTCACCGGATGGACGATGAGTTTCCGCAGCTTTCGTTTCAAGGTGGCCGCAGGAATCAGTTTAGACGTGTTCGCTCCAAAGCCACCCATCCGCTCACGAGACAGGACCTTTTCCTCCTCAGTCAACCACTTGGCGCGTGTATAAGCCGGGGTGTCTGGGATGATGAAGAAGCCAATAAGCCCTTGGCCAATCGTGATGGCACCGGAGATGATAAAGAGCCACTGCCAGCCGGAGATCCCATGGACGCCATTCATATTACGGTAGAGGGCTGCTTGTAGGGCGCCCAGGAACATGGCACCGGCGACATCTGAAACGTTGAAAAAGGCGATCCGAAGAGCGAGCTCGGTTGGCGTGTACCAGTTGAATATCAGAGACACGACGCTGGGCCAGAAGACGGCAGAGAAGAGGCCTAGGAAGAAGCGCAAGGCGTAGACTGTTGTTGCGTTCTGGGCTTTGCAGGTGCTGTGATCTAATGAGTTGAATGCCTCGAGCGGTGGTCTCAACCGAGTCGCGACTTACAACAAGACAAAGAACCCCCAGGTAATTTCGCAGATGGGAAGAAACAAGGACGGCCGGACCTGTAGGGTGTATTAATACTGTGAGCTTAATTAGGGGAACATGGGTTGACTCACCTTTGTCTGAGCCAACTGGCCAGGAACAAGACCAATAGCATAGCCGATTGAGAAGAAAGTAGTAAACTCGACCAGCTCATTGCCATACAGTCCCAAAGACTCCCTCATTCCGGATACATAAGCCTGTGTCGTCGCCGATTGGTCCATCTCCTTCATAATGCCGGCGAGAAACGCCCACGTGAGGAGCAGGCAGTCGAGTTTGAAGAGCAGGACATGTTTGGGATCGCGAAAGTACGGTATTGTCTTGGAGATGTGCTTGAAGATGCCTATTTGAGGCCGTAAAGTCTCCTGCGTCGCATCTGAAGCGTGGGCCATTTTCGATCGCGATCTCAAGATGAGAATAAACGACACATACCAGCTTCGCAAACCCCAGTCAAAAGACGGAGTGAGGGTTTATATAAAAACATTTCATCCAGGTCACATTGCTCACACGAGATGGCAGGGGATGTGAGTCCTCTTTTTCCCCTTCCAAGTCGTCAAGTCCACACTGACACCAACGTCAAGACTAAAGATGCTATGCAGCGGGGATTGTCGTCGAATGAGCGTCCAGACGACGTTGGTGGCGTCATTTGCCGTGCAGAGGACGACATTAGGTTCTGGCTCGAAGGGGGAATTCGCATCGGGGCAGAGCCGAATAAAGCATGATGTCTGGCGCGCTTGGTCTTAAGCTTATACTTTATTCTGGACGACGAGATGGAGTTTCTGTGGTATAATTATCGCGTAAAATCTGCAACTCGCGCCCATGCTCGTGCGCGCATGTGAAGCGAGGGAACCACTGGGGCGCCGATGCGTGTGACGCGATCGCTCCTACAGCGCCAGTATAAATTGCGGGAGCCCCTCCGACAGATTGAGAATCTTGACCCTGCCTTGACGCGAGCTTGTTCGTCACGCGTCGCTCATCGTAAAGCTCGCTCAAAAGTCGCTCACAGGCGCCTCTGCGCAAGACGAGCACGCGTCGGCTCAAAACCACCCGAGGATTTGATGTCGCGAGCGCCGGGGTATCTTGTAGGAGAAAAGCTTTGGATTAGTAGGTAGGTCTTGCGAAGTTAGCAGTCATACAGGAGAGCCGCATACTGCCAAGTTTGCCGTTAGACTGCTGCTAGTCAACTGGGCGATTACCCTCCTTTGTTTAGCCTCAACCTCAATTAGTGACAACTAATTCATTTACGGTGACTCGACTATCATTATATCCGTCGCTAGAGAGGAACCGATTTATTGTCATTGCCATTCATCAGGACCAGAGCTCATCATCGGAAAGGCAAATGCGGTTACCCTACAGCAGGCAACTCATACAATTGCGATCCAGACATCAATCTACGCCCATGCAACAAGGCTGAGATTAAGCGATTGGAGACCTCGACTGTCAATACCACCTATTTATGAGATCTGGTGTAGGTATCTTGGTTGTGCTGCAGTCACATTCGGACCAGGGCGACTAAGTCAATTAGGATGATTCACGAACACACAAATGCCCATGACAGCCTGAGAGCCATTGATCGACGCAACACGATACGAAAACATCACCATGGATCTACTGTACCCCCACGCGACAAGCAAATCTACCTGGCGGCCCGTCTCGAGCCTATCAGCCAGCGGGTAAATTCACCGAGGCCTGCGGCTCAAGACCAGACACTACCTGATTCCCCCACCACCTCGGTGAGCAGTCTAGGCTACTGACCAAGTTTTCATCTTGGATCCCTTCACAGCTCAAGGCACATGGCATGAGAAATACCAATAACCCGACGAACCGATCTCTTGGCCACGCATGCGGAATGTGCTCGCGTGACAAGTCGTTGCAAACCCTAAACGACAGATGCTGGCCTGACACCCCTAGACGCCCGGTATCCCTTGCGGAAGTTTCCCTCTCCACCGGTCAGGTTTTACGGAAAGGTAACCGCGGCAAAACATCCAGGGTAAAAAACTTAATCAAACGTCGGAAAACCGTGGGTTAAGAAAAACCCACAGCTAATTCATGAGAGAGGCGCAGTTCGTGGGCGATTACCCAATTACCCACTGTCAAAGCTCATGGGTCCTCCGTCGCGAAACGTCGAGCGACGGCGGTGGATTAGATACCGTAAAAATTTCCACAGGCATTGATAGTCTCGGCCCCAAATCAGGTGGTCAGTGGGTGTTGCAGAGAGTATCAAGGGGCTTTGCTCTGCATGTCTGCTTTGCGTGCAGCTACATGTGTGCGTTATGCGCCACTTTGGCTGCATGAAACGGCCAGCCTCGTTGATGTATCGTGCAGGTAAGAGGCGGAAGAGAAGGGCGGGAACTGAGATATCCCAGGCAAGGTGTGTACGATAGTGAGGCTCCATCAGCAAGCGACTACATGTACGGAGCAGGCAAGATTGAGCGTGGGATGACACTCCACCTCTCCGTAACAAATCGGATGGCCTGTGACGAGTCGCAACTTGGCATTGGTTCACCATGGAGATTGAGCATGCAGAATCTGGGAGAGTGGCATGTCCACAGTTATTATTCCAGACCAGGCAGCTCACGACGCCGGGATACCGCTGAGAGGAGCCGGATGCGCTGACCGAGCCGTGTGTTTGGCCGAGACATGACGGAATCCGTAACGGTTCTAGTCCAGATTAGCTCAGAAGGACCAGGATGAACCGTCAAGGCCCATTACTCGCGTCCAGTCAGCCACCAACGGAAGTCCTCCGTTTCATGCTAGCGCCGTAGGTAATTATGGATCTAGCGGGCTTCTAGAGCGCCCTAGATGCTTTTCCTCTCCCCTCCGTAGCCGAACTTTTCCCACACCAGAAAAGGGTCCCCCCCTCAGCGCCCGCCCGCGCAGAAAAAAGATCCAAGGATCCCTACAGAAATTCCCGCTTCTGTTGGTTGGACCCCCTGAATGAATCCAAGAGGACCAAACCCCGAGCTCTGACCAGCTGCGGCCACGACCAACCAACCTGAACCCTTACCCTTCCAGACCTACCTCTGACCAGATTGGTTCTGATTCGAGCTTGAGGGAGATTGTGCGAGGGAACGAAGGAGAGACACAGACAGAGATAGGGAGATAACCCACACCCAAACCGAGCGAACGGACCGATCGATCGAAGCCCCCTTTGTCCCTACCAACTCGAAACATTACATATCGACCATATTATCATGTCGGGTCTCGACGCGCCAGAGGTTGCGGCCGCCTACGACGCGGTGCGGTCGGACAAGGATGAGACCAACTGGCTCCTCATCTCGTACGCGTCGGCGGTGGGCAACAAGCTGACGCTCACCAAGACGGGGACGGGCGGGCTGGCAGAGCTGGTGCAGGAGCTGGACGACGGGCAGGTGCAGTACGGCTACGTGCGCGTCGAGTACGCCAACGACAAGGAGAGCACGCGGGTCAAGTTCGCGCTGGTGGTCTGGATCGGGGAGAACACAAAGGTCATGCGCAAGGCGCGGGTCAGCATCGAGAGCGGCGACGTCAAGCGGCAGCTGGCGCACCACAGCATTGCCGTCACGGCAAGCGACCGGGCTGAGCTGGACGAGACGGACATTGTGACGCGGCTGAGGAAGGCTGGCGGCGCCGACTATAACGGAGGACGGGGTTGAGGGAGATGGTGGCCGAGAAGCAATCACATACGGTGACAGCAGCAGCCCTTTGTTGATGCAGTGACAGTTTTTGATGAACAAGGTCCGGCCCGTACGGAAAGCATGCAAGCCTCGGCGTGGCCACCGATCACGTGCCGGTATTTAATGTTGGAGAGCCCGTCTTTTAAAGCAGGGACGAGCCACATAAGACGACTACCTATTCAGGCTGTTGAAGCACAAGTCGATGAGCCAGCCCTACCTATTCAGGATGTTGAGGCACAACTCGATAAGCCAGAGCCAGGAGGCGGCCCTAGTCCCCCCATCTAGGACATGCTGAACCAACCACACGGAGACGCAGCCGTTCCATTTAAGCAAAGCACTAATAACCCGACGACAACACTATCATACTCTATCTTTCTTTCTCCCCGACCCTTCCCCATCAAACCAACGGGCACGGCTTCTTTCTCCATGGTCCGACGTTTTCGATATCATCAAGTTACTAAACCTGAGAGGGATCAGGGGAACACGATAACCCCTTCCCTCCCCGCACGGCCGATGATTATACCCAGTTGATGCTATCAGCCCTTTGTGTTTGTGTGCCGTCATTGCGGGCGCGTAATCCACTTGTTGCACCGATATCTCCACTCCACGTCAGTCGCAAGTCCGTCTGGGGTTTCGGTTCCGTTGATGACCCCGATATTGGTGTCTTGTCCAACGTTGCACCTCTGATTCGCCGAGTCTTGCTCTTGTAGTAGTAAAGATAGAGAGGTACCATGTGACGTTCATTTCCTGTTGCCAATAACACCCACCGTAGACTACTGTTGTTCAACCCGACCGTGATTCTCGAACCCAAAGAGACCACCCCCAGGCTGAAAGCTTGGCTATACCAACCACATGTAATCTCCTGCCGGTTTGAGCCATCTCCCCCGGTTCGGCCTGGCCGCTTTGGTGTGCCCACTCTGGCTCCCCCGTAGCTGACCCAGGGTATGACGTCGTATCCTGACTCTCTCCCACTCGCCGTGCTTCCCCGTCCCATTGCCAAGCAGAAGGGAACCCTGTGCCTTGCTTCAACTAAGAAAAACCCTCAGAGGACTTCCCCACAAGATGCCCCACGACGCTAGTAAGCATAGCCCAGGGATCAATTGATCGAATAGGCGTGTGAGCCGTCCCACACTCGGGCGGAGCCTACGAACGAGTTTGACTCTGGCAGGTGTGTGTGTGCGTTTCTGTCTCGACGTCTTGTCTCCTTTTGCTGACCCTGACTTTCTTCTCTCTCTCTCTTCCTCCACACAATCTTCCTTCTTCTTCCCCGACGATCCGAGTCAAAAGAGGGCAAAAGCAAACACATCGGTTCCGTACCCTTGGCTCGCCACGTGTGTGGGAATTGAGATAAATGCACCCCGTCTCCGCCCCCGCTTGTTGTCATTCCTTTTTCACTCACTGCCCTGGTCCTGTTGTTCGGCCTTGTCTTTTCCGGCCCTTGTCCGCCCTCTAGTCTCGCGACTCGTATCGCCACTACTTGAACCTAACTACTAAACCACCGCGTCTCCCTCGAAATTCCACTTCTTGGCTTCTCAGTCAATTATTAGATTCTTGTTTTATTTTCTTCTTCTTTCCTTTTTTCTTCCCTCGAAGGGACTTGAGTGTTCCCATTGCGACCCTCCGACGACATCAA